>JBBPUM010000290.1:0-20245 GCA_038094695.1 Chiua aff. virens | reverse complement strand
CATGTGGCTTTGTGAACAACTATCCTGCTGGGAACTCACTCAAGACGACGTACATGAATTGCGCAGCCTTCTGTCACTATCAATGTACGCGGAGAAGACACCGGTCTTACTGGTGGGGATAGTGCAACGCATGCTTGATGCACCAAGTCCAGAGGAGTCGTGGAACGCATCCCATGCGAACCCAGCTTGGGTTTTGCAGAGATGGATGCATGCTCTCGGAGATTCACAGAACTTATTGTGGAGACAACAAGTTGATCTGTTGGAGTGGACCAGGACGGTCGTGCGGCGGTGGTCGTGGTCTCATTGTATCTTGAACGGTTTCGCAAGCCTCGCACAGTCAAGGTAAAATAACTTCTTTTATTTAAAAAAAAGGATCTGCCAATAACGGTGCTTCTCACCAGTCCTTTGGCATCAGCCACCGCATCTTTCTCGGAGATATACTTGCACCTCCGGATGTGCATTAGCTCACATTCACGATCGCTGCGTCTCAGTGCGCTTAAAATTCTTTCCTCGAAGCTGGTCAAATCGTCTCCAGGAGAGCAGGACGTACTGAAACGTTGCTTGCAAGGAGAAGAGGTTTCTCTGGACGCACAGGGTGTGCGTGAACGAGTGTTGCGCATCGGCCGTATCGGACAGGTCATCAAGGATGGTGAACCACTAGCCACCGACCTCTGTATCAGGTGGTTGATTTGTGAGTTTTCATCTTCTTGACCTATTCGAATGAGTTTGAACGCTCCTTCCTAGCTCAATTGAAGGTCAACCTACACCCACTACAGTCACCTACTGCTGAAGCGCTCTCATCTTTGGCGAAGCGATTCGGAGATTCGGTTTGGGCATGCCTCTTTGAGGAATTACAAACAATTACCAGAGCGTCGGAAACTTGTAGACTTCCGGAGTGGCTGTCCGAGAATGTGGAGCAAAGCGCGAATGAAGATCACTGGGAAGACGAGCGGACATGGAGAGATGGTGCTACGCATAAGATTAGGAGCATGATATCGAGCTGGCTGGACGAAGAACATGACCGGAAAGCTATTATTCTTGTAGGTATTACTTATTTGTTTGGCTCTCAGGCTACAACGGATATTTGTTCTTCTTTCTCGCTAGGATCAAAAACCCTCTGATCGCTTCGATCCTGTTTCATTCAAGACACAGTTGCTATCGACGATGGGACAATGTGCATCGCTTGCTGAGAAACACAATCGCGAACTCATTCCATTCTTCCTGTCGATAGCCGTCAGTGATGATATCTGCCCCGCTATAAGATGAACGCATGGCTCACATTATTCAGCAAATTCATCAACCCCAAGGCGCTCCACTCAACGGAAACGCTCTTTAAGCTCTACTGTTCCCTTTTATCACACCCCGATCGTGGACTGCAAACGGCAGCCCTCAACTGTGTTTTCACATACAAGTCTCCCAACGGTCTTGCAAGACATGAGGAGACACTGCGATATTTCCTGGACGATACGCTATGGCGAGATGAACTCGCACATCTTGACTTGTCTTCATTGGATGTCACAGATCGACCGATGTTCGTGGACACTACGATCCGTTTACTCTTTGGCATCATGCTTGAGAGGAAAGGTCGTACAAGAGGAGGGGAGAGAAGGGCCGCAGTGCTGAGTACTCTGGCTGCATGTTCCGAGGACGAGCTGGGACTCCTTGTTGACCTGATGCTGAAACCGATAGGGTCGAGTAGTCGGGTGTGGAAGGATGAGGGATTTGTGTTGAACGCAGTACCTTTTGGGCGTATCTCCAAAGCAGCAAGTCAGGTTTTTGAATCTCTTGGGCGAAGCGCTGAAGCAACTCGGGCCAAACATAATACCGCACTGGCCAGCTCTTCTTGGAAATACCTTAAACCTCACTGCAGCTGCACAAGCCCAATTAGGAGGGCCAAAACGGATGGAGGTGCCAGCTGCAATGGGTACAGATGAGGTCCAAGTAGAGCAAGAAGAAGAGGATGGTGCCGATGTTGACACAGATACTGACGAGAGTTCAATCATGAATACGACGCGGTCCATTCGACAACTTGGGTTCCGGCGGCTCGCGGACTTTTTCCGCAATCCCGTCTCCTTCGATTACTCGCCATACCTTCGGGTGTCCTTTGACGCCATCTTTTCTCCACGAGTCACTCTCCTCGACCAAGATAATACTCAAGCCCCGTCAGCCTTGCTTGGGCTGCTCTATCTATGGGCTTCCTGACCAGAATACATCTACTATTTGGTCGAATACGACCATCGAGTACTGCCCAAAATCTTGGATTGCTTGGTTGCCACGAATGTCAAACCCGCCGTTTTGACGCACGTTTTTAACATCGTTGATTGTCTACTCTCACTGTCCTCTGAGGACGATGTGGTTGCGGAGCGCAGTGTGAAACTGCATCTCTCGATTCTCCTTCAAAACCTCACAACGCTCGTAGAGCGAACCAAGGGCGACCAACACTTATCCAGTCCCCTTGCTCAACGCCAGATTGGTGTCTTATCGCAGGTGGCACATCACATCACCGATCCCGAGCAGGCTACCGTTCTTTTGGGCTCGCTCTCGCCATTGCTGCGCAAGCCAGGGAAGGTGGTTCCCGAAAAGACCAAGGTCAACCTGTTGATGGTCTTGGATAACCTATTCGCGCTCGTACCTGAGTTATCGGATCCAACATCGCAGACCTTTTTGTGCATCTACGAGGTGCTTTCTCACTTATTCCTGACGCTCCGCTCCAATGGCGCTCAGACTGCGCTCACGGCGACGTTCAAGCAATTGGCGTTGGTTCACCCCAGCCTTCAAACACTCACATTGTTACTGGAGTCGATCAACACATGCTCAACGAAACGTGTGAACGAGCCCGACTTTGACCGCCGATTGAGGGCATTTACTATGCTCAACGAGGAGACCTATGCTATCCTATCCACTCATGAATGGCTTCCAGTGCTTTACAATGTGTTACATTTCATCCAAGACCCAGACGGACTCACCATCCGTAATAACGCCATGTTTACCCGCCGCCGTTTTGTCGGTGTCGTTGCCTCGGATGTGCCCACTGCGATGGAGGCCGAACCTGTGTTCATGCATACTGTATTCCCTGTACTCAAGAACACGCTGCGGTCGAAGTCGGAGCTCGTCTGTGCTGAAGCACTCGGTGTTATTGCCCATGCTGTCTTGAACTGTGAACGTATTGTGTCCCTTCAAGAGATGCGGCCCCTGCTTGCTGGTGGTGACGACGAAGCGAGTTTCTTTACCAACATCCACCACATTCAGACGCACCGACGGACAAGGGCGCTGCGTCGGCTTGGCGAACAGTGCAGTGAAGGGTGTTTGCGTGGCAGGACGCCCGCAGACGTGTTCGTCCCGCTAGTGGAGCACTACATCGTCTCGACGGTATCGCTTGACCATTTATTGGTGGCCGAGGCGATCAACACGCTCAGTCGGATAGCGAAACAGCTACCATGGTCAGCGTATTGCAGTCTGGTTCAGAAATATGTTCGAAATTCCAAGGACAAGGACGTGGCTGTTCGTGTGCACGTGCACACGCTAGTGGCCCTTCTCGAAAGTTTCCACTTTTCGATGGAAGAGGCTGTCCAGGATATGGATGCTGTCATCGTAGTTGATAGCGAGGCGTTAGAAGGCGAGGAAAATGTGATCGATGTCCAACCCCCACCTGTTGCACCCTCTTTGGACATAAAAAAGGTATCCGACGCTGTGAATCTACGTCTTCTCCCTGCACTGCTTGGATACCTAGAGAATCGGGGCAAGAATGAAGACGGCCTTCGCATCCCTATCGTGCTCGGAATCGCCAATGTGGCGTTACATCTCCCCGCCAACGCGAAAGAAGCCCAGCTGGGAAAACTGCTAACGGTGTTGAGTCAGGCCCTGCGTAGCCGATCCCAGGACACGCGCGATCTTGTCCGCGAGACGTTGTGCCGGATTGCTGCTGCTGTGGGTCCGACGTACCTCCCGCTGGCCCTGCGGGAGCTTCAAGCAGCACTCATGCGCGAGCCACAACTTCATGTGCTCGCCTACGTGACGCACGCATTGCTGGGTCACGTCATGTTGCCCGACCGTGGGGACGCCGCCTTCGACGACCTCGACGGGTGTATTGACGATCTTGCACACGTCGCGTCCGAGGTCGTGTTCGGCGAGTCAGGCAAGGACGTTCAGCACGAGGACTTCAGGACCAAGATGCGTGAGGTCAAGGGGAGTGCGTCACGGGGACTCGACTGTTTTGCACTCGGTGCACGGTACATGTCGCCGAACCGGATCAGTGGACTGTTAGTACCCCTCCGATCGGTGATGGAGGTGACCACATCGACAAAGCCAATGCAGCAGGTGGACGAGGCGCTGCGCCGGATTGCGGGTGGGCTTAACACGAATAAGCGGTTGGACCCACCGGCGTTGTTGGTACTCTGTCACACGTTGATCAGCCAGAACGCCAAATTTTTGCAGGCGGCGGCGGAGAAGACGGGCGTTTTAGGAAAAGGGAGGAGACGCAAGGACGACTACATCGTGCAGACGAAGCGGAAGATTGTGCCCGACCACGATCATTATGCACACAACTCATATCGGTATGGGAGTTTACACGTAGGCATGCTGACCCCGAGCTGATGCGTTTTCTGGATTAGGTTTGTCGTGTTTGGACTAGACTTGTTCACAACTGCGTATAGACGATCGCGGTTCGACCTAGGTGATGCACAGCTGTTGGCGAGATTGGAACTGTTTGTGAACTTGATCGGGAACACGCTGTATGCCGAGTCAGATGCGATCATTATCGCCGCTCTCAAAGCCGCGCCATGCATTCTCCAATGCCCCCTCAAGGCCGTCCCCTCGTCTGCCCCGCTCATGTCCCGCCAAATTTTAGCCATCATTCGGTCCGTCGGGAGTGCCGAATCTGAACTCGCTCAGATTGCATTCAAATCACTCCCAACAGTCCTCCGAGAATGTCCCACTTCGAATATCAAGGAAGAAGATCTTTTGTTTCTACTCGAACTTCTTGCACCCGACCTCGAAGAACCGACTCGACAGGCAAGCGTATTTACCCTCCTGCGTGCGATCGTCGCGCGCAAGCTCGTCGTACCTGAGTTATATGACCTGATGACTACGGTATCCTCTATCCTTGTTACCCCCCAGTCTGCACATACCCGTGAATCTGCGCGATCGTTACTCCTCCAATTTCTCCTCGACTACCCCCAGGGCACGAGCCGTCTGCAAATGACACTCACTTTTTTCGCGTGGAATCTGTCATATGAGCATGCGTCGGGCCGATCAAGCGTGTTAGAGCTCCTGCACGCGCTCATCACCAAGTTTGACATTGGACTGATGGCGGCACATGCAGAGATGTTATTCGTCGCGCTAGTGCTGTGCGTGGCGAACGATGCGGATAAAAGCTGTCGGATGGCGGCTGCGGGTGTGATCCAAGTGTTGGTGAAACAGTTGGAGGTGCAGCAGGGACTGCTGGAGCAAGTGGTGATAGGTCACTTGCATGCGTGGGCGGTGCAGACGGACAAGGGGGCATTACGGAGTGTTGCGGTACAGGTATACGGACTGGTCGTGGATGCGCTGCAGCGTGGTGCAGGGCCATATCTCGACGGGATCTTGGCGGATTTGAGTGCAGTGGTGGAGTGCAGCTGTGCGTTGCTCAATAGGGAAGGGGAGATAGACGTTGGGGGGGAGGAGGACGGATTGGATGGGGAGTGGCACGCGACGTACCAGATGTTGCAGAGTTTGGGCAAGGTGCTGCAGACGTTCCCGGAGGCGACAGCGGAAGGGAGGGTGCGGTGGACGGGGGTGGTGCAGCTGCTCGGGTATCCGCATGCGTGGGTGCGAAGTGTGGCGTGTCGGTTGCTCGGGGTGTTGTTTGCGTCGATGACGGAGGTGTTGACGCACGCGGAGATGAGGGATGTGGCGGATAAGTTGTGTGCATTACTTAAGAGTGTGCATCTAGAGGCGAGTGTGGCATTGCAAGTGGTCAAGAATTTGTTTTTCGTGGGCAAATGGTTTGAGGCGCGCTTATTGAATGAGCCTGAGGGTGGGGACCTTGCGGACGATGAAGGGGGGGAGGATGAAGCAGGAGACGTACTTTCGTGGCTGTTTTCCAAGCTGTCGTATCAAGCGCGATCGGCACAGATTGCGCGACGGAATGAAACGACCGGCCTGGTGAGTGGTATGCACACTTATATGGTGGCTGATGCTCATCTCACACGACAGGCCAACTGGGCGCTCGCGCCGTTATCTGTACTGCGTTTCTTTGCGGCGATGGCATCACACATAGACGCGAAGCAGTTGGAACGATTTCTGCCCCACATCCTCACGCCGGTATACCGCATTACCGAGGAAGATACCATCCGAGATGCTGGGATAGGTATGTTTTTTTAGAAGTTCTTCTACAGCACGCTGATACATTGACAGAGGAACTTAAAACGACCGCGATCGAGTTGCAAGACCTCGTGCAAACCAAAGTGGGCACGACCGCGTTTGCGAGCGCGTATAATCGGATCCGACAGGGTGCGGTGAGCGTCCAGCAAGCCCGGCGAGTAGCTCGTGTGACCAAGGTGTGTCTCGTTCGTCGATGGGAGATATCGTGTGTGTTCATGGGGGTAGGCGACAACGGATCCCGAAGGCGCTGCGAAATGCAAAGTGGCGCGAAATGTGATGAAAAAGGAGAATCGAAAGCGAAAGAGCAGGGCGTTCGCGTGCGTGATATGGTTCTTTGTTTTTCCAGGGGTGCTGACCGCGATCGGTGTATAGGGAAAGTCGGGGGCGTGTCAAGAGACTGCGAGAGGCGTAGCTGTTGGCGTTGGTCGATGACATGTTCATATTCCACACCTCTTTTGCAAAAAAAGAAAAATTGCAGTGGCCGTTCTGATCACCTGGGTCTCGAACGAGTCAACTCCACTGCCACAGTGTTATGTACAAAGGGCTTATCACACGAATTGAAGAAAAGATCGAAAACAAGACGAGAGTAAAAGGAACAACATGACGATCACGTCGATCCTTTTTATTCCCGCCAGAGGTGTGCATCCTTGATTGACTCATGATCGAACTGTAGGCCTGTTGCGTGTCACATTCTCATTACAGATCACAGATCATGATTCGCACTGAGGCCTAGCACTGGTGACCGATAAACCGATCGAGTTGAGACCCTGAAAGAGAATTTCAACTCCGGCGGGAGACCCACTCTGATGGGAGAAATTCGCGACTTACCAGTAGTCTAGTCTAGTACCATCTCGAAAAAAACGCGTAGACAACTAGCTGTTACCTGCTAGCAGCTATGCCTCAAGCGCCAAGATTGAGACGATAACCCGCTCAAATTTTAGGTGGACTTGTCAGAGTACACTGTCCCTCAAGATGGATATCTTGCTATCCTTCGGTCTTGACCTGATTGCTACATTCCATAGCTGGCGCAGATAGATATGTCAAACAACTACCTTAGCCGGAGTCCTAAGCAGAACGTAAGTGAGATAAATAACAAACTGGGAAACAATACGTGGATATAAGCTACTATGTGGCCTTTTCCACAAGCAGACCTGTCATTCTATGCTCAGGAACCGGAGATGTCTACAAGCGAGTAACTAAGAACTGATCATGATGTGTCTAAGGTATGGAAGTACTAAGGCTTGTCTGGAGTACTACATCAGTAGGGGAAAGAATGTAAAACAGTGAAGAGTGAGAAGAAGAATCACATTTGAAAAGATAGGCCTCATCGCCAAGGCCGTTAGCACGCAACGCTGATAAGTTACGCTTTGCAACGGACAGAGCCTGTGGACAACACATAAATGTGCGCCAATCCATGTGGAGAACGAGAAATATGTTGTACCTATGGTCAGAGGAGACGTTTGTGCTTGTTAGCACCACGATTGCAACCTAAGTGCCTCTCGCGCACGTGTCATGCAATACTTTCTCGTTTCATCGTCCGCCCACACCCCAACCATCCGAGTCTGCACGACACCGCATGATCATGTGGCATATTACATAAGCAATATCCGTCCCAAGACGCGGCAGCACCGCTATGCGTCGGCCGGTCAATCCCCTTTGAATGACCAATCTGCCCCGCATCGCGGTCCAAGTTGATCTTCCCACGTTTTAACCACTCACGCCTCAAACATTCTCCAAGATGTGTATGTCCCAAGATATTTAATGTGGATAGCTTGCTGACGCCATGCAGCTCTAGTTTGTTTTTGGATTCTTTTTCAGGATCAGGTATTCCTAAGCCCACAAACTGACCTGGAGGTACCAATAGCTGTGTTACTCGCCAAGGTCGCTGGGGAGTCATACCGCCCCCCGGAGCTCACTGGTCCCGTGCTTGCGAGGTCCACCCTTTGCAAGTTTGACTCTCCGGTGCCTTTATGTGATTCCGAACAAGAATTTGTCGCGGCTTGTCGCGATGCAAAGAAGGCCGCCATTGAGAAGACTTCCCTCGTCAAAAATCTGGCAAATAAAGAGAACTTGACTGCTCTCCATGCATGCCTGGTAATTGAGGCTCCTAGAGGTGAGTGATTTGGTTGATACACTTGATTTCAACCAATTATCCTCCATAGACCAACACGATAAAATTATCGCCCAACTGCAGCACGTCCACGGCGCACTGTTCACAGCGCTTCAGATCTCTGTAGCTAATATTCAAAACTTTTCAGAGCAGGATGTTACAGTGAATTTGAAGGGCGGTTGTTTCTGGCGCCACGGGGAAGAACGTACGGACGACGGGATTACCTCACTAGAATCCGACTTTGCGACGAAACGCACATATTCCGTGAGTTTTCACTGTTCTTTGTTTTTCCTGTGGCCAAAACTAAATTGCGGCAGCATATGGAGGAGAATTTACTCGACATGGATCTTCCCAGGAGCCGATACCCCACTCATTTCAATGCGTACTGCGAAGAGGAAGGGACTTCCTCTAGTCGTACAGTTACCCCTCGAGAATTCATAGCATTATTTTCACTCTTCCGTTGTCACGACGAGGATGCCGAGCGAATGGCTGAACTTCGAGCTTCATCTAGCATGAAAGCAGCTCAGATTGCTTCCTACTTCCTGTTACCCGCTTTCTTTTCCTGTCCACCACCTACGTCTCAATTTGTTTTCTCGAGGTAATGGACTCATCTCCACGAATCGCACTTGTCCTGACTTTTCACAGTGAAATGACGTGGAAATTTCCTATCTTTTTACAGGCAACGACGGAATCAGCAACGTGGTGCAAATACACGCCTAGGAGCGATTTCGGTCTTTGCGTGGATGGTTTTGGGTTACCGCTGCTCGCATGCGAAGTAATTTCAAACAAGAAGGAAAGCGATAGGTGGAGGATGCTACTCCAAGCAACCGCTGTGGCTCGCGCAATGCACCGCATCAAGAAGAGAAACAGCACCACCCCTTTCTTCGTTGTGGCCATCTACATTCGTTCAGATTTACTTGCGGAACGGTACATAGTTCAAGCGAATGAGTCGTCGGGAGAGGTTTGATTTCGGGCTTTGCTAGTGATGAATGAAAATTGAAGATTGCTTGTTCCAGGTTGTAATTGCGCAGAAGAATTTTCGCTTACAAAGAGCGACTGACTCACGTGAATTTTTCAAGGAACTATACAACATGCAAATCAAGCTGCGCGAGATTGCAGGTGCGCTTGACGATAATGAGAAGCAGGCCCTGGAGAATATTGCGAGGGCTGCCAAGAAGCTGACCTCATATACTCAGCGATCAAACACGAAATCAGAGCGGACGAAGGCTACAACAAATTTGAGCACGGTTACAGAGGAGGAGCCCGATTTCACACAAGCTGCTGACGTCCAGGAGCATCTACGCGACATGGGCTATCACGTGGAATTTGTTGTCTACGGGGTGCGTTCTCTAGACTGTCTGGTTGGATTTCATTGACGGCCTCACCTAGCACCCTAATGTCGCGGTGATCTCACGCATCTTCGATTGGACCGATCGTGGATTCCTCAAATTTACCACGATTGAGTCAGAAGTACAAATCTTGGAGCACCTATCAAAGATCATCGATCCCGACAATCACACTATTCCTTTTGTCAACTCCTGGCGACGTGATTGTGGCGGATTCATAATCTATACCAAGAGTGGTGGAGGACATCTCACGACTCTCAAGCACCCTGGCACGCATGTGTGGTCTGCAGCGAAACAGCTCGTTGCGGGACTAGCATTTATGCACAAGCATAATATTGCCCATCTGGATATCAAACCATCCAACGTTCATATCCCTGCTGGTGGGGGACGTCTATCGATCAATGATTTCAGTGTCGCATTGCGGGTCCGCACACCTAGCAAGAAATATCGTGGCAGGGTTGGAACGGAGGGATATATGGCACCTGAAATTGAGACCAGGAAAGCCTATGATCCGATCCGTGCCGACCTTTGGTCGTGCGGCCAGACGCTGCAGGAGTTGATCTCTTGCTGTAGACAAGTGTCGAGGGAGAGGGAGTTCCTCGCCGAGATTGTGAGGCAACTGACGCATGACGATCCACTTGAGCGTCCAATGATGTCAGTTGTGTTGGCTCAGATGGTTGCGTTTGAGTCGTGCATTGTTGAGCCTCCACGACTAGGGTGAGTGTTCTTCCGAAGTTCGTTGTATTAGTTCATGTAATCTAATGAGGGCCTGCAGAATTTCCTCTCCAATGGTCGCGCCTAAGGCCTGTGCTTGAGTGATCTAGGGTTATTTTATAAGCATTATTCCATTGTACAACGTATTCCTTACACTTGGCCGCTCAATCTTTATTCGTGTATTAGTATGCATACCTTGTCAAAAACAACTGTACAATCCACTGATGTGCACGTTACATTGGCAGTGAGGAAGGGAAGACTGCGCCAAGTCGCTTTGTTGACGCGCAGACTGCATCCGAGTCCTACGTCATTCTCATACTAATCACCGAACCACCAACGGGCTGCAGATGCCCCGATATCAGAGCTGCTCATCCAAGCCGAACAATCCAGCGTAGTCAAGTTTGGCCAGGCAACCCAACACCCGCACCAAAGCCAGCCCATCCCCCGCTCCCTTACTCCGGTCCTCCACCTCCAGCAATACGGCCTTGTCCACAACCCTCAAAACACTCTTAGACCTCCCCCCCTCTCCACCAATGCCCACTTTGAACTTGAACTCGCAGGCTCGAGCGTCTGGGGTAGATTGGTCATTCAAAGGGGTCAACCGGATTGACCGGCCGACCCCTTCGCATAGCGGTGCTGCCGTACAAGGTCTTTGGACAAGCGACGTAAGCGAGAGGCGCCGACGCTTCTTCTATGTCCACCTTCACCACATCGCTCATCCACCTTGCAGTGGCAGCAGTGGTGCTCGCCGCTCGTCCTCGCCCGTTTCAGTGCACCCACCCACCGCTCCCATTGCTTCCACGGGACTGGATCTCCCATTTCAGCTCCTCGCATCTCACACCCTGGAGTCCAGAGCACACGGTCCCGACCGTCTGGCCCATGATATCTGCGAGGTGTTCCCGCAGCTCACACATACCTGGCAGTTCGGGCTCAGTTCCAGGCCAAAGAGCGCTCCGCTCTTGCCCGACCTCACTCTCCTTCTCTCCTCCCTCCCTCTCCTCACTGGATCTCACAGCTCAAGGAGTGACGTCCAAAGACATCAGAATTACCTCACTACCTCCAACACCCATCCCACCCTTCAACTCCTCGGACCCTAGCGCGGCATTCGATGGCTTTCCTCTCGTGTTTGAGGATCAGATGATGTGCAGGTATGCGTGCCCTTTTCTTCGCGCACTCCATGGGTCAATACTAGGCTGTCCGATTAGATAGCCTCGGCACTACCCTACGGCACAAAAATCTACGGTTTGGGTGGAATAATCGCTTGCAGCGGCTTCCGATGCGATGTTGGCACCGACGGTGGGGTCGGTGCCATACAAACTCTCTGGGCTCGTGATGTCGCGGATCTAATCGACCAGAACATGTAAGTCGATGCAGTTATGATCAATACGCAGCTGTAGCTAACGCATTCGATGTAAAAAGCACGGCTCGCATCCCATCTACCTCGAGCATCGCTTCGATAACACCACCAACGCATCATCATCCTCCGGAGTTTTACTTCTCAGGTAAGATGATCAAACTTCTCACCTGGACATATTGTAATGCTCTAGTAGCTCTGCCGGGTCTGACATCTTGTTGCAAACCCCACCCAACTCTGAGGTATCGCTGATCGAGCATCGGTTGGTTGGAGGGATACTTGACTTTCGGTTCTTCTCTGGGCCTACGGATACCGAAGTCATTGCTCAATATGGAGCGGCAATCGGTTACCCCATGTGGCAACCAGCTTGGGGCTTTGGCTTCCATTTGTGCAGGTAGGCCACTTATATGCACTCTTATCGGTGAACAAACATGATAGAATGCTATTCAAGGTGGGGGTGCGCTAATGCTAGTGAAGATGTTGCGAATGTTGCTGCAATGCAGGCCTCGAATATCCTTTCAAAGGTGCATTTCATCTTGTGCTTTGTGATGGCCCTCGATGATGTGATATCAGTTCAATGGAATGATGTCGACCTGTATGGTGCATACCGGGACTTCACAACAGAGCCTGTGAGATTCCTTGCTGAAGAGGCTTACCAATTCATCGAACAATTAGTGAGTATCCATGAACCTTCGGAATAGATGTGGTATGAATGATGACTATAGGCCGAAACCCACCAACACTGTAAGGAATCCATTCCAGGTGACACGTGGTGCATACTTAACGGGCCCATTTCTACAGACATCCCCGTTGTCGATGTCGGTCTTGCAGTTACGGTCAATGCTACAGACGTGGTGAGCTCTAGTTTCTGATTGATTTACACTACTTTGTTTCTGATCGCATCGCAAGTATTACCCATATTCCAATGGGGTCACAAGCTATGTTGCATGAAGTGCTTCCATATCAAGTCATCCTCGCTGTATGGGGATACCTTCATCAAAAATCCGGACGGATCACTCTACGTTAGACAAGTTTGGCCTGGTTATTCGGTGAAATCTATTTCGCGTCGAGTCCACCTGAATTAGTTGTTTCATAACTGCCAGGTTTGGCCCGATTGGTTCGCAGAACACACGCTGGCATGGTGGACAGAGGCCTTGATGAATTGAACTGAGCTCGGGGTCGGTTTCTCCGGCCTTTGGCTCGATATGAATGAACCGAGTTCGTTCTGCAGCTACTCTTGGTGAGATACCCTTATGGATAAGCTCAAGGTCCAGGCTCATTTGAGGACAGCGGTGCCGTCGCGAATCTTTCGGCGTTGCAGCCATTCAGTGTAATCAGTGCTGTCGTAACAGGGTACCCAGAGTGCTTAGATCTAATCATACAATTACCCCTGCGGGTTCTGATTGTGATTCACCCAAAGTCACAACGAAACTCTTTGGGGACCTAGCGGCAACATGACAATTAACGGAGCGTCAACGAACTCTTGTATCCCTGGGGCAGCGGTGCTGGTGGTGAATTGAATCTGAACCTGACTAGCCCGCTATATGCCATTCATAACAGTCAGATTGCGCACTACTAGGGTAGTGATTGGCTGGCTGATCTGTGCTCGTCTTTCAGGGTACGGTGCACTTTCTACGAACACGATAGCGACAAATGCAACCCACTTTGGCGGTTATGTTGAACTTGATGTCCATAGCATGTTCGGGATGATGGAGGAGAAAACCACACATCTTGCCTTGCAGACGACTCGTCAAGGCAAGAGACCATTCTTGATTAGTTGTTCGACTTTCCCCTCATCTGGAAAGTGGACGGGTCATTGGGTACGTCTATTTGCACGCTTAGAAGGGTTTGTTCTGTGATTTACCGACTTTCTAGCTCGGAGACAACCACAGTAAATGGTAATATATGCACTTGAGCATTCAAGGCGTTTTGCAACACCAAATATCCCAGATCCCTATGGTCGGTGCAGACACCTGTGGTTTCAGTGAGATTATCCACTTGACAAACCCTGGTTTATTTATACTCAACTTTCTTGGATGATAATGCCGACGAAGAGCTATGTAACTGATGGATGCAGCTCCCCGCCTTCATCCCGCTCTACAGGAACCAGAACACCTACGGTGCCCTCCCTCAGGAACCCTACCGATGGGGCAGTGTCGCGAACGCGTCACGCATCGCTATTGCTGCCAGATACTCGGTGCTTCCATATTGGGTGCGTGCCATAGCAAGCTTTGCTCCGGTACGCTGAAATGTACGATAATAGTACACTCTGTTAGCAAATGCTTCCACTAGCGGTCTCCCACCCGTTCGTGCCCTGTTCCAGTGGCTGGTCGGAAGTGATGTTCTCGTCACCCCTGTGTTGGAGCCAGGAGCCATCACGGTCCGAGGTGTGTCCACACACTTATCTATGCAAATTATACCATAACTGGACATCGACCGAGTCTCTAGGCATTAATCTGGCGTGATTGGTGGGCCCATGCAGTTGTCGACACTGTCCCTGGCGGAAACACAATCCTGAACGCGCCCATTAGCCACATCAATGTCCATCTTCGAGGCAGCTCCATCTTGCTCTGCATATACGATCTACGAAACGCTACAAGGGCCCTATTCACTCCTCGTATCTTTGAATGCTACAGGCACGGCGTCGGGCGACGCCTACGTCGACGACGGTGAAAGCTACCCTCCTGGGGTCAACTGCACGCCCAACTTTTATGCGCACAATGGCGAGCTGGAGATTCAGAGCCAGGGAGAGTACGTTATCGATCAAAAACTTGTGACAATCACGGTTTTGGGGGTCGCAGGCTGGCAAGCACTCACTCGTCATAACACTTGACGCAACAGTTTCTTTGTCAGACTTGATGTCCCGTGTTCAACTAATGGTATCAGCTTGTCCAGCAACCTCGCCCCTCGACAAGCAAGGTATGAAAATACACACCCTCGCGTCTCCATGTCAACGTTCCAAGTTTCCCACATGCTCCCCAAGCATACAGTCTTACACGTGCAAAGCCAAAGCAGCCAGCCCTAGTATACTGTAACTTTGTATCAAAATCGTTTTTCTTACTTTGGGCGGCCACCCTATAATATTGTACCAATGTGCCCTGTGACGCTCACTATGCATAATGTAGATGGTAATCTATCCTCGAATAGCATTAGTACATATACATCTAGCTACTTCCATTGCCCTCCCAATATCATGGATGTGCCTCAGACGTAACAGGCGTATAACGACGACGCTTCGCGCTTTCCGGTATCGGACTCGCGGCGCGCTTCGAACCCCTGGACGACACCTCCTCCGAGTTCACTAGACGGCCGGTCTCGTGCAGGGTAGTCTTTACCTGAGTGTTCTTCGTCTTGGAGAAACTACCCGGTAGATTTGGATCTGCCTTGTCGTCCGTAGGCCACGCCTCATCCAAGGCGTGACTCATCTTCTCAAGGAACAACTTGGCGGTTTTGAGGGACTCGATATTTTTGTCATACTTGGAAATACCGGCACACAACAGAACGAAATCGTAGTCCGGGATCTCCTGTGGAATAACGACCTTCTTTCGATCTTCGTCGGATGGAGGCTTCTCATATAACGACTTGAAAGGTAAGCTCAGGGCCTCTAGGAGTTTCAGAAGTGGGGTGGATATTCTGGGTTGGAACTTCTCGGATGGATAGACGCCTAGGCCCAATGCATGAGCCTTTCGAAGTCCACCACGTTCAAAACATCCCTCCTTCGAAATGACCTCGTCAAACTTGAGAAGGTCATCATCCCGAAAGCCAGCCGTGTATGTGTTAGGAGTAATCCATGCGAGCACGTGAAGGAACGACTCGAGGTCATCCGTAAACTCGTGCATCTTGCTAGGGTTCAGAAGGAGCTTGGCAGACATGAACTGCCACGTTCCCTGTTCAGGTGGACAGCCATCAATAAACGAAACGATGGCATGATGCTAGATGGCTCACAGTGCGATCAGGGCGTCTGCTTCCAATGTCATCCAAAAATTTGGCCAACTCCCAATCGATCAGTAAACCCCGGCCGTCGTCTGTCAATATAATATTTCCTGCACTGATGTCCCGGTGTAGAATTTTCGCTTTTGTGAATGCGTACGAGTGTGCTATATCATCGTGCGTTAGAAATGACACTAAAGAGATGATAGAGGAAGCATACCTTGAAGCGCGTCAAAGATGCCAGTAACCAGCTGTTTTGTGCAGTCAAACTTGTAAAGTGCTCGCCCGACCACCACATGGAATAGTCGGTAGTGCTGATATGGCGAGATTCGCGGTTGGACACATACCCA
Source organism: Chiua aff. virens (assembly GCA_038094695.1). Taxonomy (NCBI): domain Eukaryota; kingdom Fungi; phylum Basidiomycota; class Agaricomycetes; order Boletales; family Boletaceae; genus Chiua; species Chiua aff. virens. The sequence continues at coordinate 4,081 of JBBPUM010000290.1, read as the reverse complement.
CAGAGCATTGACAAAATCTTGTGTCCGTGTTTTTCCGCCATCAATGTCACCACCAGCAACGTGGTCAGGAATGTTGGGAATATTATGGGAATGCAGTATTTCGTAGATTTTGTGTTCAGGCATGACAATCACGTCCGGCGAGCTCGACAGGAATCGCCAGGTGTCCTTCATGTAGATTGTCCATTCTTGATACCAAGGTTCTTTCTTTCTCGTGACGTCCTCCTGGACTGGAATCCAGACTACAGGTAGATTCCGAGTACACCGGCTGACGAGTGACCGATTTTGCGTCGATGGCCGAGGGCCATATGCATAACCGAGCTCAGCCTTGCCAGGCAGCTCGTATCTGTACAGTGCAGTGTCGTTGATCCCTAGTTTTTGCCTCACCCGTTCAGCAACCTCGCGGACAAGGTCTGCTGGTTGGACAGTGGGGTCGTGACCACGCTCCATCGGAGAAAGATGGTCGAACCGCCATAAAAATTCGGCCATAAGGCTGGGCTGGGTACGGTAGTTGAAGGCAGCCGTCACAACAACACCTGATGGATCCCACCGCAGGAACCGAGCGTTATGGGCTTCGACTAGGATCGAGAACGAGAAATTTCGGAATTGTACGCTATGCAGGGCACCCGCATAATGTGACAGTTGACCGCGGATCAATCTTCCCTCCTTCGTAGCTGGGGTGAATGAGCCTGACTTGATCGCGGCCTGACGTGATTCTTCCGTGGTTTCTGGAGGATCCTGAAAAGCGACACCATCGTTGCTCTTGAATTCTACCCACAGTTCCATTTGTGAGAAATTGGTCCTGTCCGGGACCGGTTCGTCGCGTTTGTAGATTGAGATATCCGTTTTAAGTTTCAACTTGTTCGACGTGTCCTCTCTGTTGCTCGTGTTCATGGCCTGAAGATGTGGCATCCATTGCTGGATCGCGTCAATCTGAAAGAGCGAAACTGTCAGACCGCCCGGTCGTCCCCAGATCGTTGCCAGTCACTCACAAAAGGTGCATAACGAGCACTATCTGGCCCATTTTCTTTGACACCCTTGAACGAATTCTCGGGAATTTTTGGTAGGGGTGCATCGGCACTATGGAGGAACGTATCAAGGAACTCCTTGACGGGCATGGCACCCACCCAGCGACCTTCCATCTCGTCACTGAGCTGCTCGCGGGCTGATTCGTAATCCGGAGGAGCACAGGTGTAAGCCAAGTTTGAGCCAAATTTCTTTTTGGCTGGGGTAGAATCGGCGCTGGTGAACAAGGTGTTTTGCGTGCTGGACGCCGTAGTACGCCCGACGACAGGATCCTGGTGAGTGTTGGACATGTTAGAAAAATTACGGAAGAAACAGAATGGAACGCACGGAAGTCAAGGATTAAATATTGGAATAACTTGCTGGGAATCCACGCGTCAGTGAATAATGACAACCTCCGACGCCATATTGTTGCACCAACTTGGAAGTGAAACGCGTCGGGTCAGGTGACACCGTGCACCTGCCATTTCGATACATCTCATCCCTAAATTTATGGCAGTGCTACCCCGTTTCAAGGTCCTGGTTGTAGTTCCTGGACCCTTTAGGGGACAGGTATGTTGGGATATCTCCTTGCTCCGATGTTCCGCAACACTCTCCCACGGACATCGCATGAACCCGAACAAAACGAATGAGTAAAACGAGCAACGCTGCCTGGGTGCACAAACGGCAACCCTGTCCCACGGAGCAAAGAGATATCTCCCAACTGTTGCCGCGACTCGGCTCGGCTCAGCTAATGTCTCGCTGCTGCAGTCGGCTTCGAGCTAGGTAATGCAGGACTTGAGTCAAAAACTCAACTTTGTAGAATAATTATTGTATTTTATCAAATCTATGTACTCTGCTTCATAGGCTCTAATGTATAATAACTGCGTATTTTTGCTGTGGTTGTTGGCCGGCGCCTTGAAATGTTGCGGTCGAAACAGTCCTCCGGGCACACCTGGACCCTGTCGTCGGCACAATATATAACTTGAGAGTCTGATACACGATAAAACCCGCCAAGTACTATACACAGAGCTTTCGAGACGCAGAATGTTAAGACCCTGTAATGCGCGGGATCATTCTCATCCTAAGATTATTTTTTTAGCTCGCCTCGAATCGTCTGAGGAAGAACGCACCTTGCAAGAACTTCGCATGCCGGTTGAAGGTCACTGAGAGTAACTTCGTGGACGTTGTAATTGCTATCCAGACGGACTGTGCCTCTCAACAATGAGTGCATTGACGCACTTTCGACGGAGATCGCCGGGAATAAAGGTCTGCGCGTCAGCATAAAAGTTTACTTGCAGGCTGCTATGTTCGTCAGTCGATGAAAGTAAAGAAAAGGGACGACACTCGTTCTCTGACAAGATCTACTAACGCGGTCTGGTCACCATCTAAGACATCCACGAGCGCATGGGATCGGGCACAGCGAGCCACTTTGAGAATAGGGGAACCGATGATCCCATCCAGTCCTTCTACGAGCTTCTGATCCCAAATGGCTACCCATTCCTGACCTATCTGTCCCGGGGTCGTTGGAGCACCATGGTAGGAGATTCCAAGAATCCTATCGCCAAAGTACGGGCGCGCGTGGTTTAGAAGCATCTGAGGATTAAATGCAACGTTTTCAATCTCCATTTCAGCAAAACCAATGCAAGATGTTCTGTAGAAGAACATTTTTACTTGGTTGGACGGCGTCAACATCAGTTCGTTGGAAGGGGGAGAGGAATGAAAGTTCTAACGCATCTTCCCGTTAGGATCTCATTGATTCCGTCGGGTGGACCGAGGACAAAGGGCTAGAAACGATTATGCAATGGGGTATGGTATCCCCTAATAATCTACTTCCCCGGAGCCGTAGCCAGCGCTTCCAGCGCTTCCGGAAGCGCACTGGAAGCGCACTGGAAGCGCCTGCCAGTGAAAGCGCACACAGCACAGCCACTGGAAGCGCCTGGAAGCACACCAACATAGCCACTAGAAGTGCTTGGAAGCGCACAGCATAGCCACTGGAAGCGCCTGGAAGCGCTCACTGAAAGTATCTAAAAGCACTAGCACAAGTGTACCCTACAATTATGCCTGGAAGTGCACTGGAAGCGCTTGGAAGTGCACTGGAAGCGCCTGGAAGCGCACTGGAAGCGCTCAGCATAGCCACTGGAAGCACTTGGAAGCGCACTGGAAGCGCACTGGAAGTGCTCAGCATAGCCACTGGAAGCGCCTGGAAGCGCAAGCATAGCCACTGGAAGCGCTTGGAAGCGCACTGGAAGCGCTCAGCACAGCCACTGGAAGCGCCTGGAAGCGCACTGGAAGCGCTCAGCACAGCCACTGGAAGCGCCTGGAAGCGCACTGGAAGCGCCTGAAAGTGCACTAGAAGCCTATCTGGAAGTGCTCACTAAAAGTACCTAAAAGCACCGTGACTAGCACAAGTGTACCCTACAATTATGCAAAAGTATATACCAAGAAGAAGGCTGAGAGAAATGATTAGAACGAAGATAAGCACAAGTGTATGGTACACATATGCTATAATATGGATTAGACAAAGTATGGTTGACAAAAGTGTGATAAAGTAAGGAATTTTGTATAAAACAAACAAATAACATTGAGTATCAGCTGATTGAAAGTGGTGGTCATTGGAAGCACTCAGGATAGCCACTAGAAGTGTTTGGAAGTATCACTGAAAGCATTTGAAAGTACTCAACATAGGTCTCTAGCACAAGTGTACCCTACAACTATGCAAAAGTATACTGTTTGATGAGAGAGTTATTGATAGTAATCACAATATGATTGATTGAAAGCAATAAAGAGATAAGATGATAAAGGATATATATAAGAAGAAGAAGGCTGAGAGAAAGGATTGAAGTGAAGATAAGCACAAGTGTAGGGTACAGATATGCTATATAATATGGATTAGACAAAGTATGGTTGACAAGAGTCTAACAAAGTAAGGAAAATTGTGTAAATGAACAATGAAGAGTGATACCTTTCACTCAGCTGATTTTATTGAGTCTGGGGAACATCACCATCGTCTTCAGAGGGTTCAATACTGGTGGGAACAGGTGTATTCTTATTTTTAACTAGTGTTCTTGAGGCTAGAAAA
>JBBPUM010000289.1:9081-20266 GCA_038094695.1 Chiua aff. virens | reverse complement strand
TCTGATTGTGAATGGGCTTCCAGAAGGATGCTGATCCATGCCCCTCTGTCCTTGTCCCTGTCCTCTCACTTATAGTATGTAAGTGCTCTGATTGTGAATGGGCTTCCAAAAGGATGCTGATCCATGCCCCTCTGTCCTTGTCCCTGTCCTCTTACTCATAGTATGTAAGTGCTCTGATTATGAATGGGCTTCCAGAAGGATGCTGATCCATGCCCCTCTGTCCTTGTTCCTGTCCTCTCACTCATAGGATGTCAGTGCTCTGATTATGAAAGGGCTTTTAGAAGGATGCTGATCCATGCCCCTCTGTCCTTGTTCCTGTCCTCTCACTCATAGGATGTCAGTGCTCTGATTGTGAATGGGCTTTCAGAAGGATACTAATCCATGCCCCTTTCTCCTTGTCCCTGTCCTCTCACTCATAGTATGTAAGTGCTCTGATTATAAATGGCCTTCCAGAAGGATGCTGATCCATGCCCCTCTGTCCTTGTCCCTGTCCTCTCACTCATAGTTTGTAAGTGCTCTGATCATGAATAGGCTCCCAGAAGGATGCTGATCCATGCCCCTCTGTCCTTGCCCCTGTTCTCTCACTCATAGGATGTAAGTGCTCTGATTGTGAATGGGTTTCTGGAAGAATGCTGATCCATGCCTCTCTCTTCTTGTCCCTATCTTTTCACTCATAGATGGTAAGTGTGAATATTCTTTTATATAGAGTTTACTAACTCATAGTGTGATATACAACTATTTCTGTCCCATTATAACAGCTTGTGAGCATGCATACTATTATTTTTGATACTGGTGCTTAATTAGACTCCCAGGATGTGAGTTTTCATACACAGCTTTAATTCATTGAATTAAATTAAATTTTTTCAATTCATTTGGGTAAATTAGCAGGTATGAATGAAAATTCTATATTTGTTTTATTTTAATGTCATTTCCACAGAAGGTTTGTAATACTACTCTCAGTATTTCTATTTCTAATGCCAATATTAATATCACTGTTATAGATTTTGAAATCTCAAAGTGTATGATTAATATATCTCCTCTTCACCATTGTCTATGTCATTAATCTCATACCATTATACTCAAGCCCTCTATTGTCAATAACACAATCACATATTCCTCACTATCACTATCTTCATTCCAAGTAACTATACTAATCCTATGGTTTATCTCCAGCTGATCATGATAACATCTCATATACAACTTAGTCCTCTCCAAAAGAGGCTTCTTGGTGTAAAGCACTTCAGCTGGGTATTGGTTAGTGTTTAATGAAGTGTAACCATGACACTTATTAGTTTGTAGATTTTGCCATCATTCTAGAGCACTCCTTCCTTTTTTATCAACAAGGTATTGAAGATTCAATCAGAAAAGCAATCCAGCTTTATAAATCATCTGAGACAATTTACAAAGTAAAGGAAGCAGTCTTAGAACTTGTTCCTCAAATTAACTTCAATGATGAGAAGCAAATGGAACAGCTTATCATGCATGTAATTTCTCAGAATCTTATTGTGAGACATTCAAGTCTTTTTCAAGTTATATATTAGAATACATTGATTATATTATAGACAATAACTCGAACATTAGCAAGTGAAAGACTGTCACAATATAGTGATATAATATAACTCAAAGACTTAGAAGGTATTTGTATATGCTATAGTATTGCTCAGTATCAATAATGTCTATTAAGCTGTCTTAGAACTATCCCATGTAATTAATTTCTTGTGAATAATTTCTCTAGTTTTCTATTACTCTTGTATACACAATGTTTGCTATAGAATCATGATATGTATACAGATAATATTATGATCTCACTTTTTTAATTCTAACTTAATCTTTATCTTGAGATACACCCCTATCTTTTCCCTTGTGTTATGTAGGTCTATACTTCTATCCACTGTTATATACCATTTATCCCAACTTCTAGCTTACTCCAACTATCTCTACTCAACTTCTAGATTCTCTACTCCCATGATCTCCACTTAACTCCATATAGTGTTTACAGGTCTGGTCTGGTCTGTTTTTTTTGCCTTTTTTTGGAAAGACTGAGACCAGACTGGTCCTAAATAATTTCTAAATAAAAAAAAACTGAACTAGACCACCCAAAACCAGTCCTGAATGGTCCTAAAACATTTTAGGACTGGTCTAAACTGGTCTAGACCAATTTTTGATGCCATACATGCACATGATTGGTTCACACTTAGCTATAGTGAGATCAAATGTAGATTAGATTTGTAGCTACCTCTTGCTCCAATTCTTAGCTGGATCAACCAAGAGATCGCTGAGATATAAGTGTTTTAAAATCATATGTCATTATGATGTCATAAATGTCAGATCTATGTGAACATGTACACTATGGCTGTAAACATGGGAATCAGGCTTAGTCATAGTGGGAACAAATATACTATAGACCCAGGGCTAGGTGTGGACGCTTAGACCTAGCCAATCAGCTCAGAAATGATTGATATATCACCATTTCTGGGTCATATGTCATATATTCTATATATTTACTAGATGATCAGAGGGTGTAAAAATTTGAAATAAATTTCTAAAATTCCCAGAAAATTACACAAAATAGGGTATGATCAGTCCATATAGGGGGTATAATTGGTTGCACATAAAGACCAGTTGCAACCAGTTTTTTTGTGGTTTTTTATTTTTTTTAAAATAAAAAGATCAGAACCATGATCAATAAAAGACCAGACTGGACCAGACCATTTTAGCAGTCCTAAAATGGTCTGGTATGGTCCAGTCTATGGTCTTTTAGTGGTCCTAGGACTGGACCTGCAAACACTAACTCCATATGACTCTAATGTTTTCTCCTTTTGTACTAGTTTTTGAAACAAGCCTAAGACTCGAGCTTGCAAAAGTGTAGAAGGAAGAGGCTAAGTCACTCAAGAGAGGCAAAAACTCCAAGAGAACTTTACTGAACTCTCTGGAGGTGGCATTGAGCCTTTATATACTAAACTACTATTTGTACATGTTTGTACCTATTTCTAGATAGGAAATTATATAATAATAAGGGGAAAATCAATGATTGGAGGATAAGAAATGGCTATGCACCATGTGTCAAGCATAAGGCATTATCATAGGTAAGAAATTAGAATGAGTCATAGATAAGAGATAAGGCATAGCCTTGATATCAAAAATGAAAGATAGAAGCATAGATATGGCAGCCAATTGGGTAGGGTTTCAAGTATAGCCTTGTTATGAGGCATGACACATGTAGGTCATATGATCAGAGAAAGTAAAGATCAAGTTAGAAAACATAGGGTAAAAAGTTAGAGTGACTGTCAGAGTTAGGGGTAAAAGTTGAAATCATAACACTATCTCCCTCCTGTTGATCTTGCTTCAAAAGATCTGTTTCATAATTTAGACAATGGAGACTAACGTCAGTGTCTACTGGATTATCGCCTTCTGTGAGATTTTCATAAGGGTGAAAGAAGGATGAGAAGGTTTCATAAGTCATATTTAATTTCTGTGGTGCATTAGAGTGAGAATCATGGAAGTCTTGCAGGGCTGCTGTGCATCCTGTGAGATTCTTTACTGGTTCCCATGTGTGTTTGGAATTGTCATATCCTTCCCAGTGAACGAGATACTCTAGGCACTTTCCATGTAATCTGGAGTCAACAATATGATCAACAACAAATAATTCTTCTTGGTCCTTGGTTACTTTGACCAGGCTGGGTTTGTACATTGTCTGGCCTTCTAGGCACTCCTTTTAGGGTTTTACACATGAGATGTTCACTACTGGGTGTATTTTCATGGATTTGGGAAGTTTAAGCTCTATGGCATTACTTCCTTTCATGGATATTACAGCATAAGGGCCTAGCCATCACTCTGAGAGCTTCTTTGACTGGTGAGTGAGGCAGAGATTATCAATGAATAACCAAACTTTATCTCCTGGTGCATAGACAGGGGCTTCAGAGCGGTGTTTATCTGCTTGAACATGCATAGATTCTTTTGCTCTGTTTATGTTTTCTTTTGTTCATTTAAGAATGTCGGAGAAATCCGAAATGAATTTGGAAGGAGTGGAAGCAGGTTCTATGCCCATTCTAGGCTGATATGTTTTTGTTACTTCAAATAGTGTGAACTTCATAGAAGTGTGTTTTTTATGGTTATATGAGAATTGTGCAATGGGGAGCCATTCTGACCAATCATTCTGATTTTTGGCACAGAAGGTTCTGGGATATTGTTGAACTTCCCAATTCATATACTCTATCTGTCCATCTGTTTGTGGATGATGAGCTGATGATAATTTAGGGGTAATGGATAAGGCTTTGCATATATTTTTAATTAGTTCAGAAGCGAATTGTGGTCTGCAATCTGATACAGTGGTTTTAGGTAAGCCATGGTGTTTCCATATGTGTGCAAGATAGAGTTTTGCTAAATTGAGACAAGAGCATGTTTTTACAATGGGAATAAATTTGACTGCTTTGGAGAAGTGATCCATGACTGTGAGAATAGAATCATAATTGTTGGAAAGGGGGAGATCTGTGATGAAATCTGCTGAGATATCTTCCCAAGGTGCATTAGGGGTTTCTAATGGATTAAGTAATCCTGCAGGTTTCTGATTGGATCCCTTGAAGCATGCACATCTTTCACAACATGAGATGTAGTCTTTTATTTCCTTTTGCATATGTGGCCAGATGTATGACCATGAGAGTAGTTCATAGGTATTCTCAGCACTGGGATGTCCTGCAATAGGGGTGTCATGATGTAAATGAATTGCTTTGAGGTGTAAATCTGTGGGGACAAATATTGCCATTCCCTTTCTAAGGAAAGCATTCTTGATTTCATAGCCGAGATTGATGTTTCATAGAATGTGGAGGTAATTTCATTAACTTGTGTTATACCCATGTTAAGAAGTTATCTCCATTATATGTAATGGAAGTGGAACAGATTCAATCAGGGTCAATGATGAGTATTCCTTTGTTATCGTCATAAATTCCATCCATGTGATCCTCTCTCCAAGATAGGGTATCTGCTTTCCCCATGGTGACACCAGGTTTGTGATGCCATATGAAATGGAAGTGGCTTATTGGGCCCATCTAGCTTGGCAACAATTTAGATCTTGTCTCATCATGAACCAAGTGAGGTTTTGGTAATCATTCCATATTTTGAATTCATATTGTGCACCTTCTAGATAATGACACCAAAGTTCCAGGGAACAAATAACTGATAGCATCTCTTTGCTAGTAACTGGATAATTTTATTCTTTAGGTGACATATTGTGGGAATTGTAGGCGACAGGGTACCATTTCCCTTCTTTTTCTATAGATAGAACAGCACCTGTAGTGTAATCCAATGCATCTGATTCTAAGCAGTATTTGCAATTGTTGTCAGAGTAAGCAAGTATAGGGGCTGTGGTGAAAGAGTGTTTAAGTGTGTCAAATGCCTGTTGGCATAGGGATGACCAATTGAAAGGAATGTCTTTCTTTGTGAGATTATGTAAGGGACATGCAGCTTTTGTGTAATCTTGGATAAAGTGGTGATAAAAGTTTGCTAAGCCAAGAAAAGAACAAACATGTTTGACTGTTTTATGTAGATACTGGCCAATCTAAGATTGCTTTTACTTTTTCTTGATCCATTGTGATACCTTCAGTTGTCACAATCATTCCCAGGAAATCTATAGATTTGACTTTGAAGGAGCATTTCTTGGGTTTGATGAATAGATCATTTTCTGCTAGCCTTTTTAGGACTTCTAATACTATTTTATTATGTTCTTTCTCATTGTCTGTGTAGGTGAAAACCATAAGGTCATCTATATAAACAACAATGCATGGAAGATCATTGAAGAGATTGTTCATCATAGTTTGGAACATGGCTGGGGAGTTGCATAATCTGAAGAACATAACAATGGGTTTGAAGGCACCCATGTGACAAATGAAAGTGGTTCATCTTCTTCTTTGATTTGGATGTTGTTGTAATCCTATCTAAGATCCATTTTTGTGAATAATTTAGCACTGTGGAGTTTATCCATGAGTTGTGAAATGAGTGGCAGTAGGTAATTGTTCTTAATCATGTGGGAATTCAGATATCAATAATTCTAGACCATTCATTTCTTCCTATCTTTCTTTGGTACAAAGAATACAGGAGAAGTCTGTTCTGATTTGGAAGAGTGTATGTAGCCTTTGTGTAATTGGTCTTCCATGAATGCTGTGACTTCTTCTTGTTCTGTGGGAGAAAGGGGTATTAATCTTCCCTTTTTAGATTTGAACATGTCTTTCAAGTCTATAGCATGATTTCAGGGTTTGTGTAAGGGGATCCTTTTGCTTTCTTCTTTAGAGAATACATGAAGGTAGGCATGATATTCCTTTGGAACAAGTTCCACAGGTGTGGAAGTTTTCTTTTCTTCTTTTAGTGCTTTTTCCATTTTAGCTTCACATAATTGTTGATTTTCAATATAGCACTGTACTACATGCTGAAATAAGGTTTGCATGGAAGTTGTCTGTGTCATCATTGTGACATTCATGTGGGCAGCATGAGAGTGTGATTTTGCCTGTGTCTCAATTGATATCAGGGTTGTGAGTTTTCAGCCATGTGAATCTGAGAATGAGGTCATTCTTTCCAAGGTTTGTGATTTCAGCTTCTATTTTCTCACAGTGGCCCTTGTAATCTATGATTAGGTCTGTGGTATGTGATATTTCGCCTGCTTGGTTTTGTGTTCCATCTACGTTGTATACCTTTATTGGTTGTCAAGCCTCTTTCTGGGTAGCTTGTGTTTCTTTATGAATTCTTCATGTATGAATACTACATTGGCTCCAGAATCCAAGAGTGCATTTGCTTTACATAACCAATGGTTTCTTGTGGTGACACAAGTATTGGCATAATTATTTCTTTAGCTATCTGCATAGAGCATGAGAAATGTGGCTCTGGGTCTAAAGTTGTTTTTGAATTTATAGATGAATTAAGCACAGAATCAGAGTTTCTGCTGTGCCTTTCCAAGGTTTTACCCCTGGGGGATACACCTAACTTGAATAGATTAGATTTGAAAAGGTTTACATAATTGTCTGAAATAGAAGTAGCTTGGCGAGACTAAGTGCCCAGATGGCTCAGTTCACTTTCACTTTTCCCTCCTTCTTTTCCAACTCATACTTATCATAATACAAGGCTTGGACTTCTTCTGCTGACATTCCTCTTATGTATGTGAAAGGATCAGGTTGAACTGTGTTTTTAGGGTTTTCCTTTTTCTGCTCAGTTTTCTCTGATTGTACTTTTCTTGAATTGTCACATCCCTTCTTGTGACCATTGTACCAATGGCATTTTTGGCACTGGTTCTTTGGTTTCGGGCAATCCCGAGATCTGTGTCCTGTGCCATTACAATTATAGCACTTGTCATTCTTTCTCATGATGTTTTGGATTTCTTCTTCTCTAAACCACCCATCTTCGACCTCTGTGTGACTTATGTCCATTGCATTTGGGTCCTTCTTTTGGAACCTGTTAGAATTTCAATTTGTTTGTGATTGCACATAATTGAGTGTGTCCATTGCTAATCCAGCCATGTGGATGTTGCAAAGGTAATTAAGAAGTGTATCTGTCCTTTTGCCATCTCTAAAGATTTGGTAAATGATGGCCCTTGATACATTTGCTTCTAGAAGCTGAATAGTGTATGAATCACTTAAGTTGGCAACTTGATATAGTGCTTCCCATTTGATAAGGAAGTCCTCAAATTTCATTGAGCCTTGTTTGAGCTTCTTTATTTCCACTCTAGCCCAATCTTGTTGGTTCATGACCCTGAACTATGGTCCCTCAAGGTCTGTGACCAATTCTGGCCATTTGTATCCTATGCCTTTCTTTAGACAGGTTTGTGCAAAGGGTCCTGCATGTGTTCCTTTTAACTATGAGAGTATGGCTAGAACTGCTTGGTATGAGCCTGGGAATATGGTTGTGATGTTCATGGTTAACCATCCCTGTATTTTTGCCCACCATTCTTCAAACTTGGAGGGATCTCCCTTGAAGTTTCCTACATCTGCAAATATTTCTATTTTTGTGTTTGATTCTGTTTTTGTGCTTTTGCCAGTTGATGTACTAGTTAAGTTAGTGATAGTATCATTTGCTGATTCTAGTTCAGCTGTGAAAGAGGCTATTTTTTGTGCCATGATATTTAGTTTGTCGTTAACCCAGATGTGGTCTGTGTTTATGTTTGTGAATTCTTGGAGAATAGCAGTTAATTTATCATTAAAGTCTAGGAAATCATCTGACAAAGTGTCAATAATTGCTTGTGACATGTTGGTTTACCAAAAGTTAGCTACTTGGGTTTGTTGGGTTCCCTATGTTGCTTTGCTGAAGGACATAATAGAGTATGTGGTGAGGGAATATGACTTCTTTGTCACTGTTTGTCCTCTGTGGCTTTTCTTGTTGATGTTTTTGTTATCAAGGAGGTTCTGACCTGTTTGTGGGTGCATGTGAGTGTTGTTGCACCTGTTATCTTCTTTGGAGTTCTTTGTCATTACTTCTTTCTTGATAAAGGAAACTGTGGCTGAAAAATAGACTGGCTTTGAATGAGTCTGGGCAGAATATATTATATAAAGGGGAATGAGGATGATGGTACAGAGGGTAAAGATAATTCCATAGAGCAAGTTTTGCATAAGGTACTAGTAAGGTGTGTAGTGTGCAGGTTTCTTTAATGCATCTTGTGGATAGAGTCTCAGTCTCTGTACTGCTGGGTGGTCTATGTGTGCCCAGTATTGTCTGAAAATCTAGTTTTCTGTCCTGCTGGCTACTTGTGGCAGTGGAGAATACTAGTTGGGGTCTGATGACCCCCTGAAGTTCAGCTCAGATGAGGCTGTCCTTTCTCTCAGGATTCCTTCCTCAACTTCCTCTTTTGGCTTCTCTTTTATGTAGAGAGGTACTGCTATGGGGGTCAGTTCCCACTTGACTACAGGTGCAGGGTCAGGGGTGCTGCTTCTCTCTGATTCTGACTCTGGTCTGAGCTGATCTACGAGTTGAACTATCTCTTCGAGAAGTTCATCATCTGAAGCCCAATTGAAAAATGCTCTATTGACATTTGAAGTTGATGCAGCCCAAGCTAATACCACTGGCTCTATGTCTAAGTCTTGAACCTGCCCAAGACCCATGAATATTCCTCTTAACTCTTCCTTAAGCTCTCTCTGCACTACAGTGAGCATTTGACAGGTGAATCTTCTGAGGGCTAGATCCCAGAGACCGCGAGATGGAGATGGAGTTCTAGGGGTAGATTGCACTCAAGGTACATTAGCATCAATGTTCACTTTTGTGGACCTAATGTGCCAACCAGTAACTTGGTAAAAAAGACCTACTTGTGCTGAAATAATGTTGCTACTAGAGGTCTAGGCTGACGAGATAGCTGGCTTGTTAAGAATGGTAGTAGGGGTAGTAAAGTTCTAGTGAAACAAGCCTAAGACTTGAGCTTGTAAAAGTGTAGAAGGAAAAGGCTAAGTCACTCAAGAGAGGCAAAAACTCCAAGAGAACTTTACTGAAATCTCTGGAGGTGGCATCAAGCCTTTACATACTAAACTACTATTTGTACATGTTTATATCTATTTCCAGATAGAGAATCATATGATGATAAGGGAAATCAATGATTGGAGGATAAGAAATGGCTATGCACCATGTATCAAGCATAAGGCATTATTATAGATAAGGAATCAGAATGAGTCATAGATAAGAGATAAGGCATAGCCTTGATATCAGAAATGAAAGATAGAAGCATAGATGTGGCAGCCAATTAGGTAGGGTTCTGAGTATAGCCTTGTTATGAGGTATAACACATATAGGTCACATGATCAGAGAAAGTAAAGATCAAGTTAGAAAACATAGGGTAAAAAGTTAGAGTAACCATCAGAGTTAGGGGTAAAAGTCGAAATCATAACAGTTTTGATTTGTAAGTACTTTGATACCTGTGTTTAGCTCCAGCTTCATACATACCCAATTCACTCTGCTGGTTACTTTCTTCTCTATCTTACTTAGTCTTACTCAGATCCTAGTAATCTCCAGTTTTCTCTGAGTATATAAATTATAGTTACTTCATCTGTAACTTTAACTTGATTATCATCTTAGATATCTTATGATCATCTTCTAATCTTGTTGCTCCTTATTTTGAACACCTCCAAAACCCCTCTCCTAAATACTAGGGTACAACACTAGCAAGGGGACAGCATATAAGCTGAACATAATATCCTATCTGATCTCCAGAATTCCAGAAGCCCCTATTTCATTGGAGTTCTAGGAGTCAGCAGTCTTGATATCCACTATTATTTCTCAATGACACCAGTCTTGCTTCACTTTCTTCTCATGTCTAGTACATGTTATTCTTATGGCAGACCCATTACCCTTGACCAGTCTAGACTATGCAAACCCTCAAACCACTCTAGACTCATAGTATGTCATTCCATTGTGTGTCTCATGCCTATTCCACACATGTTCTCCTTGTATTAACCTTCCTCCATGCCTTAGCCACATCCTCTATGATATAGATACACTCCATGGCTATGTAATCCAGACCCTCAAACCCTCAGCCCATCCAGAACCCTTGTCCCATAGCATAGTATATCTCTAGATTTACCATACACTTGTATAAACAGTAGAATAGTATATAAGGGACCCTCCCAGCTCCTAGAAGGACCCAGTCTTGTCCTCCCTAGAGTTTTCCCAAATCTCTAGATCCCTTGACTCACTTTCTACTGTCCTTCTACAAATAACTTAAGCATGTAAAGGTTTGGTTGTTTCATCATCACAGATTCCAAGTGTTAAAGAGATCTGAATATTCATCATACTTATAACTTAGCAAAAAATAAATAGAATGGATAAGCTAAATAGCTTTACCTACACTACCAATGTATGAGACATTTGTAAGATATATATCAAGAAAATATTGTTATATAAATAACACTGCATAGAAATTACCAGAGCCAGGATACCCAGCCAATGAGAAAATATGATGAAAAGAGAGCATCTACAAGGCTTAAATCACAGCACTTCAATAACACTAGTAGTATATGTATACAGTGAGCAACAAAACTGATGCAATGTTTGTATTATTTTGATTGAAGCATAATTATTGAGGCCCCTGTTGATGCTAGATCCCTAAACCTGGAAAGCCCTGATCAAGGGCTTTTAAATGGTATATGGGTTTATTATGTAATTCTTTCTATATCAGGAATATTTTAAAATTGGTATAAGGTACTCATTGCATCAGTTTTGTTGCTGA
>JBBPUM010000288.1:0-20284 GCA_038094695.1 Chiua aff. virens | reverse complement strand
AGCGTGACAACGAACGCTATCCTCCTTCTGACAACACCAGCACGTCGACGGACAATGAGTTATCTGACGTGGATGTTGTAGACGAGATGGAGCTGCCAACGTTTTGTATGGCTTGACTCGTCGGGTTTTTCACGGTCGGGGG
Organism: Chiua aff. virens; assembly: GCA_038094695.1. Classification (NCBI taxonomy): domain Eukaryota; kingdom Fungi; phylum Basidiomycota; class Agaricomycetes; order Boletales; family Boletaceae; genus Chiua; species Chiua aff. virens. The sequence continues at coordinate 20,142 of JBBPUM010000288.1, read as the reverse complement.
TTCGATGACAGTGCCTTTGCAAAAGGACGCGTAGCCTATCCTTATTTTATTTATCTTAGAAGCGGCTTGTAATACACGCTGCTAGAATTTACTAGCAGTTGCGACGGAGTCCCTTGATAGCAAAGCGTTCACACGGTGGTACGCGTTCACGTCAAGATCGTGACCGCGACATCGCCGCCTTCAAGTTTAAGTCAGACAATGTCGTCCACATCAAACACCTCCAAGCCGGCGGAGAACGCCCCAAAAGCTCAAGAACAACCAAAATCCGAGGACACCCCTCATCTCGGTGTTTTAGAGGAAGACGACGAGTTCGAGGAGTTCGAGTGCGCAGGTGCGTCATAACCGCGTCATCCATCCTGGCCCAGACCGATGACGGCGACGTATGCCTAGACTGGGACGATTCCCAAACGGATCTGGCACATCTCAACGGTGCAGGTCCTGGATCTGCGAGTTCGAGCGGGAACAAGCTGTGGGAGGACAACTGGGACGATGATGATATCGAGGACGAGTTTAGCGTGCAGCTGCGGTGAGTCTGACAATGGTATGTCTGGACATATAGGCATGTTAACGTGTGGATAGGAACGAACTGGCAAAGACGGCCAAGGGGGACGCTGCGATGCAGCATTGATGTCCTTAGTAGTGACGTCGCTGAACACCTTGTATCATCACACGAACGCATTTATTTTCAATGGTCGATCCTCGAGATCGATAGCATGGGTGGTACTACATACGTAAGGTAGCTATGGACACAAGAGAAAGTACACAAAGGACAATCACCAATTCCATAAACGGCACGCTGTTTATACAAGAAAGTCGGGTGGCAACAATTTGGTGAGTGTCGACCGTCACATTGGACGTTGCCCGTAAGCTTCAAGTTCCAACTGATACTCAAATTTCAAACATTTGGTATTTCAGTCCTTGATCAGCAAGTCTTCCGACCACGACTCCCACTTTTCTGCAGTTTCGAGCAGGTGTTTGGCCCTCTCTCGAAAAATGCCCACCGATGAAGGGTGGAGAGGCAACCTCCGAGGGGGATCCTCCAAGTAGGCAACTTTGTAAACGGCCTCTGCAAATTTGACGGGATCACCGTCAAAGAGCGCAGCAGCAGCAGCAGGATGCGCGAGTGCCTGACGCAACTTCATTGGTGGCAACGAAGGATCGGTGTACGCGGGGTGGATTGGGAACGTTACGATGGCATTCGGGGCGCCCGTACGGAATGGTCCCGGTTCGAGGATGGTTACCTGTCATACCAAGCATCAACGATCGCGGTACGACGTGGCCCTAGCATGATTTTCGAGCGACTCACCTTGATATTCCAATCAGGGTGAAGCTCATTCGCGAGACCTTCGCTAAGGGCTTCCAGAGCTACCCACCAAGTGTTGGTTCCTTCGAAGATCTTGCACAAGGCCAATGAAAAGACATACCGAATTTACTATTCGATAAGTATGAGCATCGATGATCATACACTGCCCAAGTTTAACTCACCTAGCCCCATAGTACGTCATACCCGGCGGGGGTCGTATTCCTACTTCGGATGATATTTGAAGTAGACGTCCCCCAACCGGCTTATTCTCTTCACGGAAGAACCTCACCGCCTCCCTGCTCACGTGCGAGGCACCCCAGAAGTTTACTTCGAATATGCTTCGGGCATGGCTTTCAGGTGTTGCTTCCACTTCAGCTACCGAACCATGCCCGGCGTTATTCACGACCACGTCTATGCGACCAAACTTCTCCTTGCTCGCCGCAAAAGCGGCAGTCACCGCGGCCGAGTCGGTGACGTCGAGCCCAAGGACTAGGAGTGTCTCGGGATACTTTGTCGCCAGATCAGACAGGACTTGGGGCTTGCGCAACGTCGCGACGACTCTATCGCCTTTCTGAAGGGCATACTCTGTAATGCAGAGACCAAAGCCCGAGGAACAACCGGTGACTGAGCGAAGTGAGTATAAGAACTTTGTCTTGTAAGATGTTGCTCACCGAACCAGACCTTGGTGTCGGATGGCATGACAAAGTCAGATAGGAAAACGCGATGTTGAGATGGATTGAGCGTCGAGCAGACTCGCTGCGATAAGCAGATATCAAACGGCTACTTATTTAACACCCCCCAGGTCGGTCCGTTGGCAGATTATTAGTAACGCCATCGTACTGCGGATCCACCGCTGCGGCTATGATACGGCGAACTAAATCAGCACCATCACGAACTTTAGTCGCGTTAACCCGTCCCCGGCGAAGCGAACAAGACGATTGTCGCAGTACACTTTTTCAAACCGCACACTGTAGTAGGACACGAATTATATATTGGATGGGTTTTCAGGTATTCTACAAAGGTATACTGGTAAAATCACACTTTTTTGCACGGTTAGTAGTGCACGACTCATCTAGATGTGAAATATGAGGTGTGAGACAGTATATTTGCAGTGCAGTGATCAGGTGGACGGCAGGAATGAAACCGGCAGGGAGATCACCATAGTAGTATCTACCGTCTTAACTGAGATGCGTCATCAATGATGTAATTGGGTACAAGTATGTTTAATCGGCGAAACTTACACGCGGTGCTTGTAAATGCGCAAAGGATTTCTTTTGGCGAAGGCCGGATCGCGCCTCGTGTTGGTCATCGCTGACTCAGTATCCCGGAACGGCAACAACGGGGCGCGTCGAGCGCGTCCTGGGAAGGGGGAAAGGAGACGGTTGGCGACGGTTGGCATAGCTGCATCGTGCCGCATTCGTGCGCGCTTGAATACGAGTCGTTGGAAGCCTTTCCGAAGCGCAAGTATTAATACTGGGGACCAGGAATGATCAGAATGATCATCATCAACGATGGCGAAGACACAGTGAGAACTCACCATTGTCCTGAGCAAATTGAAGGGAGGAGGTGGGATGGTCAACGTGATCAGATCGCTGTCGTCACAGTACACGACCTGGTTGAGCTCGAAGATGACCGCCGGGTGTGGAGTCTCTCGGCGCTAATCCGCCTGTGATCCGTGACACTGCCAGTATTGTGTAGCTTGGTTCAATCATCAGGGTCCTCACTGTCGGGGGTTCGAGGAGAGTACCCTTTTGCAAAAGGACGGGTAGCCTGTCCTTATTCTATTTATCCTAGAAGCGGTTTGTGGCACACGCTGTTAGAATTTACTCGGGTTACAACAGGCCTCTTAATAGTAAACCGTTCACACGGTCGTTCACGTCAAGATTGTGACCGCGACATCAAGCTGTCAGACAATGTCTCCACATCAGGTACTTCCAAGTCGGCAGATAACGCACCAAATGCTCAAGGACAACCAAATTTTGGTGACGTTCCTCGTTTGGTTGTTCTAGAGGAGGACGAGCTCGAGGAAAATGGAGTGTGCAGGTGCGTCATTCCGCATCACCCATTCTGATCCTGGCAGACTGGAACGATTCCTAAACACATCTGAAATATCTCAGCAGCGCAGGCCCTAGACCTGCGGGTTCGAGCGGGAACAGGTTATGGGAGGACAAGTAAGACGATGACGATATCGAGGACAAGTTTAGCGTCCAGCTGCGGTGAGTCTGTAGTGAGTCTGGACGTACAGGCATGTTGACGCGTGTACAGGAACGAACTAGCGAAGCTGGCCAAGGGGGACGCCATCATGCAGCATTGGTGTCCTTAGTAGTGACGTCGCTGAACACCTTGTATCATCACACGAACACGTTTATTTGCTATGGCCAATCCTCGAGATCGGTAGCACGGGTGGTGCTGCCTACATAAGGTAGCTATAGACACGAGAGAAAGTACAAAAAGAATAATAACCAACTCCATGAACGACACGCTTTTCATACAAGGGAGTCAGGTAGCAACAATACGAACTGGTGAGTGTTGACGGTAACATCGGACGTTGCCCATTTCTTCAAGCTTCAAGCTTCAACTAATATACAAACTTCAAACATTTGGCATTTCAGTCCTTGATCAGTAAGTCTTCCGACCACGACTCCCACTTTTCTGCAGTTTCGAGCAGCTGCTTGCCCCTCTTTTGAACTACGCCCACCGAGAAAGGGTGGAGAGGCAACCTCCGAGGGGGATCCTCCAGGTAGGCGACTTTGTAAATGGTCTCCGCAAACTTGACGGGATCACCGCTAAACACTGCAGCACCACTAGTGGGGTGCGTGAGCTTCTCGCGCAAAACCATTGGTGGCAGCGAAGGATCAGTGTATGCGGGGTGGACTGGGAGCATTGTGTGTTTGGCAACGCTCGTACGGAATGGTCCCGGTTCAATGATGGTTACCTGCCATACCAACCATCAACAACGCCATCACGGTCTGACGTGATCATGGCATGATTTACAAGCGACTTGCCTTGATATTCCAATCCGGGTGAAGCTCAATAGCGAGACCTTCACTAAAGGATTCCAGAGCTACCCACGAAATGCTCGTTCCTTCAAAGATCTTACATGAGACTAATGAGAACACATACCGAATTTGCTATTCAGTAAGTATGAGCATCGATAATCACACAGTGTGCACTGCTCAAGATTAACTCACCTCGCGCTATAGTACGCCATGGCCGGCGGGGCTTGTATTCCAGCTGTGGATGATATTTGAAGTAGTCGTCCCCCCACCGGCTTATTCTCCTCACGGAAGAACCTGACCGCCTCTCTGCTCACATACGAGGCGCCCCAGAAATTCACTTCAAATAGGTCTCTGGCGTGGCTTTCAGGTGTTCCTTCAGCTTCAGCTAGCAAAGCATGCCCGGCGTTGTTCACGACCACGTCTATGCGACCAAACTTCTCCCTAGCCGCCGTAAAAGCGGCGGTCACCGCCACTGACTCGGTGACGTCGAGCCTGAGGACTAGGAGCGTCTCTGGATACTTTTTTGTCAAGTCAGAAAGGACCTGGGGCTTGCGTAACGTCGCTACGACTCTGTCGCCCTTTTTCAGGGCGTGCTCTGTGATGCGAAGGCCAAAGCCTGAGGAACAACCGGTGACTAAATGATGTGAGTATCAGAACATTGTCTTGTAAGACGTTGCTCACTAAACCAGACTTTTGTGTCAGATGACATGGCAGAGTCAGAGGATGGCGAGGGAAAATGCGATGTCGAGATGGATTGTGAGTGTCGAGCGGAATTTCTGCGATAAGTGGCAGATGTCAGACAACTGCATATTTAACATCCCCAAAATCCCTTGGCAGGTTAATAGTAACGACATCGTACTGCGGTTGCATTGTGCTGCGGCTATGAATCAGTGAGCCAAGTCAGCATTGTCACCCACTTTAATCGCGTATCGATGCGTTAACTCATCCCCGGCGAAGCGAACAAGATGATTGTTACTGGCATTAGACTGAATCGATTCTGCGTGCCAATAGGTCGAACATTCTGACTGGACCCGGAGTACAACTAGGAAGACCATCTGGACGGGTGGAGACCATCGACAATGAACACATGTGTGTATTGCGCGATTGTCAACGTACGTTTCTGTCAAATGACTGCTGCGGAATAAAACATTAATGGCTTGCTCCGCTGGTTCAGGGTAAATTACAGAGGGTGCGTCACTACTCGGTCCACATCATGTCTCTGCCGGTGGCACGCCACATAAACCGTGTATCCGACTGAACCTTGACCGCCTTCTGCCTGCATTTGTAAACAAGAGATCCTTCACCAACACTGACGCCTCCGATCACGACTCCCACCTGTCCGCAGCCCCCGAGTTGACTCAGTAATAAATTTGCGGAAAAGCTGACGGCGATTACCATTGAAGCTCGGGGACTGGGCCACGGAAGTATTGCGTCGTCTCAACGAGGTATCATTAATATTGGTAGAGTACAGCCGACGGATGGGTCAGTTACTACATTTGCCTTGACAATTCCCGCTGGTGATCTCTCTAGCCACTAGAAAGAGACCGGGTTATCCCCAATGGTGTTCTTGGCCAGAGCGCACTAACAACCCCTTATCTGGGCGCTCATGTCAGGGCTATCTATTGTTCGTTGTCGTCGGTTTTTTTCTACACAATGAAATACAACGGAAGCTGATCAATTTCGGGGTATCGGGCAAAGGCAAAGTCAGGGAGGGATTGTCAGAACAACTGCGTGTTATATCAGGGAGCAGTGATAGGTGCGCAAATAAGAGAGGAGTCTACGGGGACGCTATTCCACTTGGGTATCCTCATCATCTTCAGCTCTCGTGATAACATAACTAGCATCGTGGTGAACAATGCCATAACGACATATATCAGATTGTCACCGAGCAGACTATACTGTTTAGAGAAAGCGAGAAAGCAAACAACGAGGTGGTCATTGAATATTGCAGGACCAATGGCGCAGATAGTAGGCTAGACGCCAGAGTCTGACTCAGTGCGTTCATCACGCCTAATGATTGCTTGCTCGGGGCCACCCCCGTGACAATTATAAACATGGCAGCTAACAATAAAAGAGGCTCGAATCAGTCTTTTCAGAGGCACTGTGTGATCATGAAGACCACAGAGATGAGCTGAAGAATAAGGGGGGTCCAAGAACTTTGCCCTCGGTTGTCACGATTGCACTCATGATAGGGAAATGGATCAAAGGGTAAAACCGATAAACAACCCAGCAAAAGACCTTCCTAGCTCCAAAGCGTTTTATCACCTTGGGGAGCGAAGAACACCTGTACACCACTGTCCATGACCCCGAAGATTGACAGACCTGTGCCAATTGTGGATGGCGAGAGACCAAGGCCACCAATTTGAATGGGTGATGCATAAAACAGAGCGAGAAAGACGAAGAAGCCGATGTCAACGAGCACCAATGCTTCAAAGTTAGCGATAAGTGTCATCGCAGGGCGCATTTCTAACAATTTCAGTATCAGAGTTGGTGTTGTATCTTCCAGTGGATTTGTCCTGGGCAGATCGCGAAGGGAGGAGGGTGGAATGGTCAACGTGATTGGACCGCTGTCTCGTCACAGGCCGGGGAATACCTTCTGCAAAAGGACAATCCTAAGTGACATAACCCAGAAGTACTCGAGTCGCGCCTTACATAGCAAACCGTTCACACGGTGGTCGTCAAGTTCAAGTCAATGTCTCCACATCGAGTACTTGAGGTACCTCCAAGCCGGCGGATAACGCCCCAAAGGCTCAAGAACAACCAAAGTCAGACGACGCTCCTTATCTCGGTGTTCTAGAGGAGGAGGACGAGTCTGAGGAATTCGAGTGTGCAGGTGCATCATCCCACGTCATCCATTCTGATTTAACCGACGATGGCGACGCATGCCTAGACTGGGACGATTCCCAAATAGATCTGACATATCTCAACGATGCAGGCCCTGGATCTGCAAGTTCGAGCGGGCACAAGCTGTGGGAGGACAACTGGAACGACGATGATATCGAGGACGAGTTTAGCGTGCAGCTACAGTGAGCCTGTAGTGAATCTGGACGTACAGGCATGTCGACGCGCGTACAAGAACGAACTAGCGAAGTCAGCCAAAGGGGACGCTGTTCATGGAGCATTGATGTCCTTAATGGCGACGTCGCTGAACACTTTGTATCATCACATGAACGCGTTTATTTTCAATGGTCAATCTTCGAGATCGGTAGCGTGGTGATGGCGCATACATAAGGTAGTAATGGACACGAGAGAAAATGCAAACAGAATAATAACTAACTTTGACTGACATACAGGGAGGCCGGGTGGCAACAATATGAGCTGGTGAGTGTTGATCGTGACATCGGACATTACCTGTTTTTCCACGCTTCCAGGTTCCGACTGATACCCAGACTTCAAATCTTCAGTATTTCAGTCCTTGATCAGCATGTCTTCCGACCACGACCCCCACTTTTCTACAGTTTCGAGCAGGTGCCTGCCCCTCTCTTGACAAATGGCCACCGAATAAGGATGGAGAGGCAACCTCCGGGGGGGATCCTCCAAGTAGGCGGCTTTGTAGATGGCCTCTGCAAACTTGACAGGATCACCGTCAAGTAATGCAGCAGTGGTAATAGGATGCGCGAATGCTTCACGCATCTTCATTTGTGGCAGCGAAGGATCAGTGTATGCGAGGTGGACAGGGAGTGTTGTGTGGTTGACGATGCCCGTACGGAACGGTCCCGGTTCGAAGATGGTCACCTGCCATATCGAACATCAACGACGCTATCACGATCTGACGTGGTCCCGGCATGATTTACGACCAACTTACCTTGATGTTCCAATCAGGGTGAAGCTCATTTGCGAGACCTTCACTGAAGGCCTCCAGGGCTACTCACAAATTACTAGTTCCTTCAAATATCTCGCACGAGGTTGATGAGACGACACACCGAATTTGCTATTTAGTAAGTATTGAGTGTCGATTATCACACAGTGCATAACTGCCCAAGATTAACTCACCTAGCGCTATAGTACGTCATACCTGGTGGGGGTTGTATTCCTGCTGTGGATGATATTTGAAGCAGTCGTCCTCCCATTGGTTTGTTCTCTTCACGGAAGAACCTGACCGCCTCCCTGCTCACATACGAGGCACCCCAGAAATTCACTTCAAACAGGTATCGAGCGTGCTCATCAGGTGTTCCTTCCGCCTCAGCCAGCGAACCATGCCCAGCGTTGTTCACGACCACATCGATGCGACCAAACTTCTCTCTACTCGCCGTAAAAGCGGCAGTCACCGCAGCAGACTCGGTGACGTCGAGGCTAAGGACTAGGAGCGTCTCTGGATACCTTTTTGCCAAGTCAGAAAGGACCTGGGGCTTGCGTAACGTTGCCACGACCCTATCGCCCTTTTGCAGGGCGTGCTCTGTGATACCAAGACCAAAGCCTGAGGAGCAACCGGTGACTGAATGAGGTGACTACATGAACTTTTGTCTTGTAAGACGTTGCTTACTGAACCAGACTTTGGTCTCGAATGACATGGTGGAGTCAGAGAATGGCAAGGAAAAACGCGATGTGGAGATGGATTGTGGGCGTCGAGCAGACTTGCTGCGATCAGCAGATATCAGACGGCTACTTATTTAACCCCCTAGGTTCGTTGGCAGATTATCAGTAACGGCATCACACGGCGGATGCATCGTGCAGCGGCGATGATAGGGTAAACCAAAACAGCGCTATCGCTAACTTTAATCGCATGTTGAGGCGTTAACTCGTCCCCAGCAAAGCGAATACGATTATCACTAGCGCTAAGCTGAATTGATTCTATGAGGGTCCAAACGCACATTTAATTAGTGCACAGCTATTTTGAGCGGGAGTGCAGTTTTTCGGCCAGGTTGGTGCAACTTTCCTGGCTGGGCAGGAGCTCAACTTCTCCGAGAAGTCGGGGCACAATTATTTATCCAGCCGTTCCAAAAAGAAATGAAACCATTAGTAAGTTATTAGACTCTTCAGGTCACGTCTGATAAGATTCAGCATGTCGTAGCCAGTACAATGTACTACATATGTTCTCCATAAGCGGGGCCCCATCCACGAAGTGAAATTCATCAAGGACGGAACGTGCGTGCTACTGCTTGAGTGGGCCGCTGATTTGATTCGTAAGAGCCTGTATGATTTGGCACCCTACGCTATTAGTAAGCAACGAGTAACCACGGGAATCCAATTGCAAATACTACGGATGCGATTAGTTACCGTGGTACGCACGCGTTCACGCCAAGATTGTGAGCGTGACATCAACGCCTTCAAGTTTATGTAAGTCAGACAATGTCGTCCACATCAAACACCTCCAAACCTGTGGACAACGCCCCGAAAGCCCAGGAATAACCAAGATCCGACTCGGATGTTACCTCATTCTAGAGGAGGACAATGAACTCGAGGGATTCGAGTGTGCAGGTGTGTCATATGGTGTCATGCATTCTGGTCCAGCCGACGACGGTGACGTATGCCTAGACGATTCCCAAACCTATCCGGCACATCTCAGCAGTGCAGGTCCTAGACCAGCGAGTCTGAACGGGAACAGGCTGTGGGAGCCTGAGGGCAACTGGGACGACGACGATATCAAGGACGGGTTTAATGACCAGCTATGGTAAGTTTGGTCTATCTAGATGTACAAGCATATTAACGTGTGTACAAAAACAAACTAGCGAAGACGGCCAAAGGAGATGCTGTCATGCAGCAATGACGTCCTGGCGTGAATCTTGCGCCGTTAGACCAGTAATGACGTCGCTGAATACCTTGTATCATCACACGAACGCATTTATTTTCAACACGGGTGGTGCTGCATACATAAGGTAGCTATAAGCATGAGGAAAAGTACAAAAAGAACAATCATCAACTTCGTGAACTACACGCCATTTATACAAGAAAGTCGGGTGGCAACAAGACATTGCCTCTTGCTTCAAGCTCCGAGCTCCAACTGATATTCAAACCGTCGTATCTCAGCCTCTGATTAACAAGTCTTCTGACCATGACTCCCACTTTTCTGCGGTTTCGAGCAGGTGCTTGCCCCTCTCTTGACAAATAGCCACCGAATAAGGATGGAGAGGCAACCTCCGAGGGGGATCCTCCAAGTAGGCGGCTCTGTAAACAGCCTCCGCAAACTTGACGGGATCACCGTCAAGTAATGCAGCACTACTAGTAAGATGCGCGACTGCCTCACGCAATTTCATTTGTGGTAACGAAGGATCAGTATATGCAAGGTGGACTGGGAACGTTACGACGGCGTTCATAACGCCTGTACGGAATGGTCCCGGTTCGAGGATGGTTACCTGTCATACCAAGCATCAACGACGCCACCATGGTCTGACGTGATGATTCGAGCGACTTGCCTTGGTATTCCAATCAGGGTGAAGCTCATTTGCGAGACCTTCGCTGAAAGCTTCCAGAGCTACTCGCTAAATATCAGTTTCTTCAAAGATCTTGCCTAGGGTTAATGAGAAGACATACCAAATTTGCTATTTGGTAAGCATGAATATCGATGATCATACAGTGTACATTGCCTGAAGTTGACTCACCTAGCGCTATAGTACGTCATGCCCGGCTGGGGCTGTATTCCCACTGCGGATGATATTTGAAGCAGTCGTCCTCCCATCGGCTTATTCTCCTCACGGAAGAACCTGACCGCCTCCCTGCTCACATACGAGGCGCCCCAGAAATTCACTTCAAATAGGTCTCGAGCGTGGCTTTCAGGTGTTCCTTCCACCTCACCCAGCGAACAATGCCCAGCGTTGTTCACGACTACGTCGATGCGACCAAACTTCTCTCTACTCGCCGTAAAAGCGGCAGTCACCGCAGCAGACTCGGTGACGTCGAGGCTAAGGACTAGGAGCGTCTCTGGATACCTTTTTGCCAAGTCAGAAAGGACCCGGGGCTTGCGTAACGTCGCGACGACTCTATCGCCTTTTTGCAGGGCATGCTCCGTGATGCAGAGGCCAAAGCCCGAGGAACAACCGGTGACTGAGTGAGGTGAGTACGAGAAATTGTCTTGTAAGACGTTGCTCACTGAACCAGACTTTGGTCTCGGATGACATAGTAGAGTCAGAGGGTGGGAGGAAAAACGGGATGTTAAAATGGATTATAAGCGTCGAGCAGACTTGCTGCGATCAGCAGATATCAGACGGTTACTTATTTAACACCCCCCAGGTCCGTCGGCAAGTTATTAGTAACGCCATCGCACTGCGGATACCTTGTACAGCGGCTATGATAGGGTAAACCAAATCAGCGGTATCACCAACTTCAGTCAGGTATTGATGCGCTAACTTGTTCCTGGCGAAGCAAATAAGATTATTGTAGGCTACTAGCGTTCAACCGAATCGATTCTGCATGCCAATAAGTTGAACGTTTCAATTGGATTCGGAGTGCAACCCGGATGACCACCAGGATGGGTGGAGACTATCGACAACGACACATGTAGAGGTCAGTATGTATTGTCGATCCTCAACCAACACTGACGTCCTCCGATCACGACTAGGCTCCCACTTGACCGCAGTCCCCGAGCCAACTGAGCAATGGATTTTCGGCAGTGCTGACGATGATCATTATCAAAGCTTAGAGACTAGGTTCCGAAGATAGCGCGTCGTCTCAACGAGGTATCACTGGTGGTGTTGTCGAGGCAAATGCTATGACTGACTTGTTCGTCGGCTACACCCCCGCTGATGATATCTTTGGCCACTAGAAAGAGACCAACAACCTCCTGTCTGGACGTTCCAGTCAGGGCTACCTATTATTGGTTGTCTTCAGTTTTTTCTACATGATGGAATACAACAAAAATAGGTCAATTTCAAGGTCAAAGTCAAGAAGGGATTGTCAGAACGCTTGCATATTATATTGGGGAGTAATAGGTTCATGGATGAGAAGTATGCGGGGATACTATTCCACTTGGCTATCCTCGTCTTTCAGCTCTCGTGACAACATAACCAACATTGTGGTAAGCAGTGCCATAACGATATATACCAGGTTGCCACCAAGCAGACTGTACTGTTTAGAGAAAGCAAACAATGAGGTGGTCATAGCCGGACCGATGGCGCGGGCAGTAGATGCCAGACTTTGACTCAGTCCGTTCATCGTGCCCAGCGATTGCTTGCCCGGGGCCGCCCCCGCGACAATCACATATATGGCAGCTAAACGACAAAAGAGGCTCAAATCGGTCTTTTCAGAGGCGGGTCTGAAACGCACTATATGACAGGTTCATGAAGACCATGGAGATGAGTTGGGAAACAAGGAGGATCCAAGTGATGGGTCCAACTTTGCCCTCAGCCGTCACGACTGCACTCGTGACAGGGAAAAGGATCAAAGAATAAAACCAATAAACAGCCCAACAAAAGACCTTTCTAGCTCCAAAGCGTTTTATCACCTTGGGAGCGAAGAACACCTGTACGCCGCCATCCACAATCCCGAAGATCGCCAGAGCCGTGCCAATGATGGATGGCGAGAAACCGAGGCCACCAATTTCAATGGGTGACGAACAAAACAGAGGGAAAAGGACGAAAAAGCCAATGTCAACAAGTGCCAACGCTCCAAAGTTAGCGATGGGTATCATCACGGAGGACATTTCCAGCAATTTCAGCATCGGAATTGGTGTTGCACCTTCCAGTAGACTTTCTGTTGTAGGTGTCTTTGGTTGAAGTCTTTGTCCTATTTTTGACGACAATGACTAGAAGGCAAAGGACGTGTGAATTGTAGCCAGTGTAAAGCACGCAGACATCATACTTCCTCCATGAATATCGCACACACAACGGATACAAGCAACGTGAAGCATCCGGATACGAGAGAGGGGAGGAAGTATGGGTATTTTGTCCAGAATTCATCCGCGAAAATCTGTGGCCATCGTTCTTGAGGTTTCGCGAGTATACCACCGTATAAAGGACTACATAGCATCGTTAGTCTCCAACACGCAAGAAGTTTGCAAAGATCCCCAAACGTACGCGATGGTAGCCCCAATTGAAAATGCGGCCGGTACCAACGCAAAGACTTGAGCCACATTGGTGTGGTCGCTTATATCGCCCAGCATACTTTTCATAACTCCAATGTTGCCATTTAGCAGGCCTGCGATACATCGGCTAGGAATTTTTTCATCAGACAAGTGTCAATGGTAGAGAATAGATTTGTTCTTTCTACCTGATAACGAGCATGCTCAAGGTCCGCGATAAACCAAAAGCAATGTTGGACACACTGAGACCAAGCAAGCCAATCAGAATGACAGGCCGGCGACCAATGAAATCGGAGAGTCGACTCCATTGCCAGGTGCATAGGGCTTGGGTTACGTAGAAGAGGGATTCCTGCGTTATAAATTGGTGGATAATATAATATTTTTTGCATATATACCTACGATGAGGCCCGCATAGTAGCCAACCTTACGATTGTCTCCGCCCGTGATGCCGAGCTCACCAATGAGCTTTTTTTGTCGTCATTGTGCGTATATTCAAGTTTTCGTCACCATCAGAAGTTCGTGTGCGCACGTCAGATGGCTACGCTGAGATTCAAGAACGAGCTGTAACTCACCTGGTTGATGAAAGGAAGGATATAAACGGACGCAATGGGCTCCGCAATCAATGCAAGAAAGATAAGGTTCATCTGCCTCCACGGCAAGGGTATCTCCGAGTCAGCAGGCTCGCCTTGGAGTAACGGAGTCTCTTCACTAGGATGCTCGTCATGCATGATCATGGTAGTAATGCGAGAAACAAGTACTGCGGAATGGTCAGGGCGCCTCGCTCAAGGTGTCAACGACTTCTATTAGCTTTCGACACTTCTTCGGCGAATGTGCTATTCGGATGCCATGCATATTAGTTATGTCACAGTAGACCGAGCCGCGGGAGTCTAGTCCTTGGAGGGATATGGTTCATTATGGCTCAAGATCGAAAATGGGTAAACTTGCTGAGCAAAATGCAGGATTCGGACCGTATCCAGTTAGACTGGTGCTTGCTCGGTTGCGTGCAACGCTGATTCATACCCATCAGTGACTGTGTAATGGCAGGCTTGAAAGCAGCTACATATTCAGTAATGCGTGCCATTCCAAAATTAAACGCAACCCTGAAAATTTGAACGCTGTCAGTAAGTAGCAAGTAATCACGAGAATCCAAAGGAATTTGCCTTGGCCTGTGCAGTACGTAACGCCTCACGGGACGCGCTTGGTGGAGCCACCATTGAGATCATGATATTGGAAGGAATCCCAGATTTGGAGATCTTGCCGAGGCGTCTCCACCTCGCATAATTCTGGCTCATTGGGTGATTCCAGACGGGTCTGGCACAGATTGATGGGACAAGTTGCGAGCTTAAGAAGCAAGGTAAGCAGATCTGACCATGTCAATATCGTGATTGACCGCGCTCGGCTACGATAGATTTTCGATTGTAGGACACCCAGTCTCAGAGGGTGACGGATCTGATTTGGTTTTCCACGCAAGTTCTGTGGTTGCTTTAGATTGTGAGTATATAGTGACTCATATCATAAGACATCAATATTTTCACTGAAGGCAGAAAACAAGTACCGTCTTGATTTTACATTGTGTGGCTGGAATATTTTATGCTCCGTATCGAACTCTATTCGCTATTCTGGGGATCCTTGTCCTCATCTTTCAACTCTGGTAGACGTCGTGACAGTATCACCAAGAACGTGGTGAGCAACGCCAAAACCATATATACCAGGTTACCGCCAAGTATGTTATACTCCTTGGAAGCAGCGAACAACGAAGTGGTCAATGCTGGGCCGATGGCCCGCGCGACGGAAGTTAGGCTTTGACTTAATCCGTTCGTCGAGCCCAGCGACTGCTTGTTTGGGGCCGCTTTTGTTGTAAATATGAAGATGACAGCTGGACGAGAGGTGTTATGGCCACGTCATTGAAACCAAGGAACTTCAAACGCACTATAAGACAGGTCCATAAGAACCATGAAGATGAGTTGGAGAACAAGAAGAACCCAAATGGTGGGTCCGACTTCGCCTTGAGCCGTCACAACTGCACTCATGATAGGAAAAAGGAGAATTAAAGGATAAAACCAGTAGACAGCCCAGCAAAACACATTTCTAGCTCCAAAAAGTTCTATTATCTTGGGGGCAAAGAGTGCCTGTACGCTGCCATCCACGACCCCAAAGATGGCCAACGCTGTGCCGATGATAGATGGCGGGAACCCAAGACCACCGATTTCAATGGGTGACGAATAAAACAGAGGTAAAAGGACGAAGAAGCCAATATCGACGAGTGCCAATGTGCCATAATTGGCGATAGGTATCATCACGGAGTAGGTTTTCAAGAGAGTCATCATTGGAACTGGCTTTTCGTCTGCTCGTGGGTTTTCCCCTGTCGTGGGATTCTCTGGCTCAGGCCTTTTCCCTGTCTTTGATGGTAACGACTGGCGGTAAAAAGGTGAGGTTTCTAGCTAGTTCGTGGCAGGGGATGTCGTACCTCCTTCATGAATATCGCACAGATAAGAAACACGGTCAAAGTAAAGCAAGCTGATATGAGAGACGGGAGGAAGTATGGATATGCTGTCCAGAATTCACCACGAAAGATGTGTGGCCATCGCTCTTGTGGTTTTACCAGTGCACCCCCATATAATGGGCTACAAGGGTTGTAAGTCTTAAAAAATGACAGGCACCAGCCACGATTCACGTACGCAATGCTGACCCCTGCGCAAAAAACACCAGGTACAAGGGCAAAGGCGTATGCCATATTGGTATTATCGGTTATATCACCAAGCATGCTCTTCATCACTCCAACGTTGCCGTTCAACACACCAGCGATGCATCGACTTGGACACTTCGTTCAGCCGGCTTTTAGATGCGTACTCATTCTGCTCACCTGATGATCAACATGCTCAGTGTCCGCGAGAGACCAAATGCGATGTTGGACAGACTGAGACCCAACAGGCCTATTAGGATGACGGGCCGACGTCCTATGAAATCAGAAAGTCGACTCCACTGCCAGGTCGTCAAAGCCTGCGTGACAAAAAAGAGAGATTCCTGCAGGATGACAATGATGGGTGTGGAAGCACATCTACGAATGCATGTGCACATACGATAAGACCGGCGTAGTAACCAATCTTGCGGTCGTCTCCCCCCGTGACCCCGAGCTCGCCAATAAGCTTCAAGTTCAAGTTCAAGTTTGTGTCGTCATTTATCCGAGTCAGGTTCCCGTTATTATCACCATGTGAGACGAGCATAGGACACCCTAGAATAATTGGAAACGAACCTGGTTGATGAATGGAAAGATGTACGCAGACGCGATGGGCTCCGCAAACAAGGCAAGGTAAGTGAGACTCATCTGCTTCCATGGCAAGGGTGTTTTGAGCTTTCCTAGGAGCAGTGGCGTCTCCTCATCCGGGCGTCTATTGTGATTCGTCATGGTAATAGAGAGTGCAGACTGTGGCAGACTGCAAAATAATTTCTAGTCCAATAAACAAATAAATGGCAATTAGACTTGTGTGACTTGTCAACGTTTCAACGTGAGTCATCCCGAGTCACGGCGGCCTGACCGTGACACATCAATCGATCGGTTGGCGATACGGCGTCAAATTAGAGCCGAGTGGACCCGAAGTTTCTCCTACAAAAGGCTCTGGCCGGGCAAGTTCAGCAGGCTGAGTTGGAAGGATCTCCGTGAGGGCAACTACATAAGTGGCTTAACGGAGATTATTCTGTTCGATGCCATCAAATGACTCCGTTACGTAATAAACTCCACTACTGCACGAAACGCAAAATGTGACACATACAGTTCACTCGGAAAGAATATCATATTCAGTGGCCAGCGGTAATTACTAGAGTCTCTGACAGAGTCAGACTGGGCCCCGAAACCTTTTTTTGAAGGGAGTCTTGGTTGTGAGTACTATTGTGCTCGGACATTCTTATTATCATCCTTCAACTCCGGCAAACGCCGTGATAGCATCACCGAGAATGTGGCGATCAATACAAGGACGACATAGACCAAGTTGCCGCCGAGGAGATTGTACTCTTTAGAAGCAGCAAATAACGAGGCGATGGAGGCCGGACCAATAGCCCGCGCGATGGACGTCAGACTTTGACTCAGTCCATTTGTGGAGCCAAGCGATTGCTTGTTCGGGGCTGCTCTAGTAGTAAATATGAAGATGACAGCTACAGAACAAATGTGAGATCTTTGATTATCACAGGGATGATGAGTTTCACGCACGAAAGGCGATGTCCATGAAAACCAAAAACATGAGTTGAAGAACGATTAGGGTCCAGATGATCGGTCCGCCAACTCCCCCTTGCACTGCTACAACAGCACTTATGACAGGGAAGAGAAGAACCAGTGGGTAAAACGCAAGAATTGCCCAACAAAACATGTTTTTGGCCCCAAAGCGTTCTACGAGCCTAGAGGTGAATAGTGCCTGCACGGTTCCGTTGAAGATTCCAAATGCCGCCAGGAAAGTGCCAATAATGGAGGGAGGAAATCCTAGGCCACCGATCTCGATGGGCGCCGAATAAAATAGGGGCAGAAGAGTATAGAAACCAATTTCCGCCAGTGCCAACATCCCATAGTTGGCGGCGGGTATTATCACGGAGTAGGTTTTCAAAAGGGTCAACATCGGAATTGGCATTTCGTCTGGAGAATTTTCCGCTGCAGGACACCCTTGTCGAGGTTCCGTTCCAACTTTGGATGGTAACGACTGGAATTAAAAGGACGTGTCATTTCGAGTGAGATCGAAACAGATAAATGTCGTTACCTCCTGCAAAAATATCACGCAAACAACGAATGCAAATAGTGTGAAGCATCCGGATATAAGGGAGGGGAGAAAGTATGGGTATGTTGCCCAAAATTCACCACGAAAGATGTGTGGCCATTGCTCTTGTGGTTTCACAAGCGTACCACCAAAAAGGGGCCTAAAATGGGTGTGTAAGCTTTCATAGTCCATGAACCTTGGCCAGGATTTCGAACGCACGCGACAGTAAACCCCACCATAAAAATACATGGTATAAGGGAAAAGGCCTGAGCCATATTCGTGTCATCAGTTATATCGCCTAGCATACTCTTCATCACCCCGACATTGCCATTCAACAAACCAGCGATGCATCGACTTGGATATCTTTCCTCAGCTAACTTTCAGACATCAGATCCATCTTACCCACCTGATGATAAGCATGAGGAGTGTCCGTGATAAACCAAATGCAAGGTTGGATACGCTGAGACCAAGTAAACCAATCAGGATGACAGGCCGCCGGCCGATGAAATCAGATAGTCGGCTCCACTGCCAAGTGGCCAGAGCCTGCGTGACGAAGAAGAGGGATTCCTACAAGGTAAATCGACGTTCGATACGATAGCATCCTACGGGCATCGCTCAACATAGACTCACGACAAGGCCTGCGTAGTAGCCAATCTTTCGATCGTCTCCTCCCGTGATACCGAGCTCGCCGATGAGCTTTTTCGTATTGTAAGCAAGTTTCCATCAGCTTGTTACACATCGTCACAAGAACGCCCATTGACAGACCTGGTTGATAAACGGGAAGATGTACGCGGAAGCGATGGGTTCCACAAACAAAGCAAGGAATATGGGACTTAAGCGTCTCCACGGCAATGGAGTCTTGGAGTTACTTTGAAGGAGTGGGGTCTCTTCATCAAGTCTGTTGTGGTTCGTCATGGCGGTGCTACTAGTAGAGAATACGAGATAAAGATGCTCTGGGAAAACTTCAGTTCTTGTTTCCGATAGATCGGGCCCTAAGCGGTCCGTTCAGACCAACTTAGTCACTGCTCGGTAACCTTCTTACTTACCAGGCCCGCACCAGGCTGCGGGACCGCTCCAAGCGGGACCATTTTGCTGTCCAAAAAGTGCCACGATCTGACACTGAAAAACTGGTGAGCAGAGTCATTGAGACGTTGAAGCTTGCTTAGCTTGTGGTTGATCATTTAATGTAGTTATGGCAAATTGAAGGGACCGCGCACGTCACGGTGTCACAGCTCACGTAATAGCTAGTTATTGCTTCCTAGACTCCTAGTCAGCCTTTGGCCGCTTGAGTAGGTGGAATGAAAGGATGCAGCAAACACTTTTCCGCTCCAAACCGCTCTATCATCCGATTAGCATAAAACAATGCTTGTATACTACCCGTTCACGAATCCCAATGCTACAAAGTTGAGTCAATGGGTACAGAGCGGACTCGAGCTCAAGGATATAAGGTCCAGCGTTCAAGTTGCCCGTGAGATCACTAGTGGTCGAACACCTTGGAACAGAAAACAGCCATAGTATAGACAGGGGAGAGGGCTGAAATTATTGCTACCAGCTCCAGAATTCATTCAGTGCCAGTTGAGTGCAAAGATGGTTCATTGGGTTTCGCCATTTGCTACTCAAGCTACTAGTGATGAGTTCGTCAAACGAGACTAACTTTGGTTCGGGTGTTTCTTCAAGGGGGGTGCTCGAGTGCCACACCAGTCATGGGTGACTCCGTCTAAGGCGAAATTCTCACCGGTAAACAGCGGCCGGTACCCGATCTAATTCCGGTTGGCGCTTCCGAGCTCTTCGGGTCATTCGAGTCAGGCTCTCACGTGGGACTATATATTCAGCGTCGACCATGTAGTCGTTGGCATCGAACTCGTAGCAAGCTGATGGAGGCTATGGTCGGACATTAATATTCCACGAAAATTGCATTTTGAAAATGGTAGGTCAAAGGGAGAGCGCATACTGCCATCACCGTCGGTGCGAATTACTTGATCCAAAATATAATGAAAGTATGTCATGATCATCATCACGCTGTAGCCGCTTCAGACAGCTTTCTCTTCATTAGAGTAAGAGGATGAAGCTTCCGAGTCTGGGGTTCCCATCAGAGAGGTATCGAATCCATTCTCCTCCAGATAGATTCGGAACTGTGAACAATAAAGT
>JBBPUM010000287.1:0-20315 GCA_038094695.1 Chiua aff. virens | reverse complement strand
CTCCACCACCACTATCGCCCACTATCGGTTGATACAAATTGGTCTCTTCCTATCGGATATTTCTTTTCATTTTCCTCCCTTTGACACGATTGGTATGCGCAGTTCAACCTGCCTTCTTTCGGCTTGACTATTCGCTTACTGGTCTCGCGTTCAACCCGTGACAAGCAGTAGTATGTTACGTCTTTTCTCCTTACTTTACATTTAGGTTGTATTCACTCTTTCTGTCAACGTTTTAATACATTCTATCTGGAGGTAGCTGTGTTATACGGTCAAACGGTCTGGTGTGATTGATTGCGACGCATCAGCTTTTTGGTGTGACTTAAACAGCTTTTCAATGAGCTTTTTTTTGCTTTTCTACATGCTGTGTGCACTTTTTGAACTACTTTTTGTGCTTTAAAAAGTATCAGGCGTCTTTGGGCGAGTTAGAGATGTCTCGGAAAAGTTAGCGTGCTTTTTCCACTTTTTTACCTTTTTTTACTTGTAAAAGTAAGAAAAGTACAAATATATTTTGCTGATGTGTGGTCATGCTTGTGGGAATATCCTGCCTCCCTCTGCCAGAAGCTGCAGACGATGTCCCCGGATTCACGGATGCGGAGTGCCTTATTGATATGCTCGCAGAGGGTGTCGAAGGCGTCATCCCAGGTTCTTTTGGCTTGGCATGCGATGACCGGTACATTGTGTTTTTTGCGGCTGAGGCATACTGCGCACACTGGGAGGATCTTTGGGGGTGGGGGTCCTTCTCCCACGCCAATGACAGGTTGGGGGTTGTCAGACCGAAAGGGCCGCGGCTTCTTGGGCAGGGAAGTGTCCTGTGCGGGCCCTGATGAGGGTGAGAGGGGGTGCTTGGAGGCGCTAAAGGAGCGGGCATGCGATGACCTGGATCCGGCTGTTTGGCCGGATGCCGAGGTGGAGGCGTGTGCGTTGAGCTGCGTAGCGGAGAGGCACAGCCATTTGGCATCACGAGAGAGGAGGGCGGGATAACAACGCGCCGTGCGGTGGGTAGAAGCCAAGTCATCCCGCGTCCCGAAGTGGCCACATGGGATTAGACCCACGTGTGGGTTCAGGATGGGATTTGGGGTGGCAATAGAGATGAACAAAGAAAAAACCCAACGAGGCGAGTGGGTGGGGAATAGGTAGAGGAAGCGGAGGAGAAGCGATGGGTAAGCAAACCGGGGAGCATAGATGGATAAGGGCCTGGGTACTCACCCTCTTGAGGGTTTCAATCTGCGCGCCCATGGCTGCATCCATCAGCTCCTTCTGTATGGCGGCTAGGCGCTGCTCGCTGATCAGGACAAGGGAGAAAGCCTGCCTGGTGGAGATGGCTTGGTGCCATTGGCGGCGTACCCTCGCTTGATAGACGAGCAGTGCCTTCTTTGCGTAGGGGCATTCTCCGTGCCGGGAGTCGTGTCCTTCCAGCGCGAGCCAGAAGAGGTGGATCATGTCGATTCTTGCTGGGTCCCAATCTTCCTGCTGCATGGCCTCGAGCATCCTGAAATTGGCTTTGCCAAATTCCTCCCAGGACAGGTCTTCATCTGGAGTTTTGCATTCCTTGGCCTTGGCCACGGTGGCTGACTGCCAAACGTGATTTCCATCAGCTGTCCTGGTGAGCAATAGGATGTCGTCGTCCATGTCCGGGGCATCTGCCTCCGCGTCCTGCTTGCCTTTGTTAGTGAAATAGTATAGTGGGACGTAGTGACCTTTGTGCAGCTTGTCGAGGGCGTGCTGGGGAGCCAGGAAGAAGGAGTTCGTTGGGAGAGGGCGATTCGGGATGGGTGTGAACTTGTTCTTGTGCTTTTTTCGCTCCTCCAGTAGGGCAAGGTGTTGCTCCTGCTCCCGCGCGGCTTGCTCCTGCTCTGCCTGTCTGGCGAGCTGCTGGCGAGCTTCCTCCTCTGCTCGCCGCTCTTGGTCCCAAGTGTTGCAGGCATGCTGGTTGTTGAACCTCCATACCTCCTTGAGGAGGTTCGCTGCCTCTTCCTCCGAACTTCCTTCGACTGTGAAGATGAGCCTGGCGTCAGCGAAGTCAGGAGTTGTGAAGTCCGGTTCTGCTTCTAGATGCGGGTTGCTCATGTGGGCAAGAAAAAACAGAGGGGAGCGACTACGGTAGGAGGTCTAAGTCGGTGGACTACACTATGTCTGGAACAGAGGGCAAGGATGAAAAAGGAGCAGGCGCTGTGCAGTCTGCTCGAGTGGAGGAGGTGGCGTAAGGAGAAAGCCTACGCCACCTCGCTACGCTCTCGCGCAGACTACGCCCTGCGTCGCCTCGTGCCTCAGCTTACGTAGGCCACCAACTTGGCAAGCACAGGAAATCTACTGCGCCGTTGGAGCAGTCCGTCAAGTTTTCTGTCTCTCGCCATTTATCCCTGATGAGAACAAGAAGAATGGAAGATGCGTAGAATCATTTCTTTGTGCTTGCTTTCGTTGCCAACTTTGCGTATACTGTATTGATCAAAATTTCCTGCACAAAAATACTGGCCAACAAGGGAGCTGTGTCCTATGTCATACAATAATTTAGCCCACATGCCGCAGTACGTAAACGCAGAACAACGCATTCCAGTGCTCAACCACGAGAACTGAGCCCACAGTTAGAGCCACTCTCCCAGCACTTCTCGAGCATGACCCGATACCATCCACAGCTTTTTGTACGTCTTTCCTGATTCTGTGGAGACGGGGCAACGGTCTGGGTCGCGGCAACAGGTACCGAGTGAATGAGGGTTACACGTTATAACAAGCGTGCCGGTTGCAAGCGGTGGCGGTAATTCTGAGCGCTTGAGCACGACGCTTAATCTTTCCCCGAACACGGCGGTGGAATGCACTCTCCGCCGTCGCAAGGGTATTCGAGCTAAATTTATCCAAAGATGTAACAGATATATCTCAAGTGTTTTCTCCTGAAGGCCTTTCAAGACGGAGAAGGAAAAAAGGTTGACATTCTCAAGAGTGATAAACGTGTCACCTGTGCATCAAATGCAAAACAACAGATCAACTGTTCTATGAAGTTCTCATCAAGTCTACCGTATATAGTCCTTAAAAAGTCGCATCAATTATGCCAGACGGTCAGTGTCTGCTGGTACCCATCCGAATTCCTGCCTGCGTTGACAATGCCTTCGTGATCCACGCTGAGTTGGAATGTCGTACCAACGGTGGATAGACCATATACAGTCACGGTTGGCGCGGACGCAGAGTCGATGTCGAGAATTTTCTGTTGGCAGCTCAATGGAACGACACAAGTCTGGCGGAAGTTCTAAGACGTAGAGACGTAAGCTCCAGCCATTGCGCAGTGAGAAAGAAGCTGCATACCCGGTAGAAACTATAAAAGCCAGCACCTAGCGCAGTGCGAATCAGTGGGGTGTAAAGTTCATGAGTTACCACCAACCGAATATGAGGATGTTCGATGAAGATTGTATGTACATTCCCCACGCCGCGTTGTCACTGCAATGGAAAGTTGGGTCAAAGTAAGTATTATTGACGCAGAACGGTGCCGGCGGAGCCGGAAGAGGCTGATAATAAGGCTTGGGACCGATCAATGAGATCAGTGATATAGTAGCCGTCAGACATCACTCACCGTTTCCGTCTGAGCGAAGCCGACGTAGTGGTTTTGAGCATTCGCCAAATTGTATTGATAGAGCACCGCATGTTCCGCTTAGAAAGAGTTTCAGCTCATATATACAGGCATAGCCAAAAAAGAGGTATATTACATGCTACGATAATATCAGCGGTGTCAAATACAACAAAGCCTTTTGTGCTTACAAGTACCAATGAGCCAAACGGGGCCTGCAGATTCCGAAAGGATACCACGGCCAGTAAAGACTGATGTTTGGCCAGACCCGTCTAGGTCGTGATCTGCGGTCCATACCCATGTTCCCTAATAAATATCAATAAAACGCCTTCTCGGAGAAATGGACTACGAACTTCGAAGTACGCGCTGGATTGTGAAGTCAGGTGAATACCTAAGAATGCAGCCTGGCAGGAATCGAACACGGAGCCTGCTGGGCACTGAGTTTGTTGCATGTTGGTCCCGACGGCTAGACAGAATGCTACATTAGCCGGATGCCGCGTGAAATGCGTGTATCATGTACCTCCTCCCAACCTAAGGTGAACGAAATGAATAACGGTCCTCGATTGAGTGACGAAGCGCACCGGATGTGGGTATCCCAGAGACCCGCCGCACCTTGCTGACCAGCGGGGTCATGGACGTTCCATTCGATCATAATCGCCCCTGGCGCTACGGAATTTGCAGTTATGAGTCGTTATCGCTGCCGAAGATAGGATAATTTACCTGACCCTGATGTGGTAAGTAATAGATCACTGATCTCCATGACACCTTGCGATCCAGGGATACCAGCTCTGATGACGGGTCGAGGATTCTTCTGTGATTGGAACTTGGACCCACCCGCCGAGACGACAGACCATGCCTCGCCTACAATCTGCGTCCCGGCGGGGATGGTGATTGTATCGGAGACGTTGTATACACCCGCATCAAAGAAGATGATCTTGCAACCAGCGTACTGTTGAGCAGCGTTGGGTCAAGGAGTCAGACAGACAAGAAAAAGAAACATACATTATCAAAAACACCCTGAATGGCACTGGTATCATCGGTCGAGCCGTCCCCTTTCGCGCCTTGACTCTTCACACTGATGATCTGACTTGTCGCATAGTTGGCATACTGGGGGTGACCTTTGCCGAAGATCTTCCCTGAGCTGTCTAGAAGGCTGGAAGGCTTCGAGGCGGACATAATATTACCCTGCGTCCAAACATTCTGGCCAGAAGTTCCGGAGTATACATTACCCTGACCCCAAGATGCGACCGTAGTTGTACCTCCTTCAAGAACAATTGTTCCGTCCGCAGTGCCCACCGCCACGGGGACGTTGGTCAAATGGACATTGTTGAGTACCAAAGAGTATGGTAGCGAGCCATTGCTTGAAACAGACGACTGTATGAATACTGGCGTATCGTTGACGATCGCATCCAAAATAATTTCGGATCCGACGCCCTGGAGACGTTCAATGAGCATAGTGTAACAACTCTCGAGAGCAGTTTAACCTGATTCGTTATGCTGGTCCCTCCGACCTTCAACGCAAAGCCAACCTATGAACATCGTCAGGGACGATTCCCTATAACGAGCCCTAACGAAGCTACCTGACAGTTATTGATCGTCACTCCTTGAAACGTGAAACCTGGGTAGAAGGTCAAAAAAAACGAAGTGTACTTTGATCTGCTATGGATAACGAACCCCAATCCCAGAAGCTGGATACCGCTAGAAAACAGACCTTCAATACTATCTGTATGTTTCGATTGTGACTTTACTTTACCGGTCACTGCATTGTTGACCGTTAGGTTGCGGATGGTGAACTGCTGGTTCCCGACCTCGATACCAATCTTTCCTGGATAAAATATAATCCATGAAACGTATTTTACTTTAACGGGCTTTTAGTTACCTCCGTTGAAGACGACATCTGGCCGGTGTGAACAAGTGTTGCTATGCCAGCGACAAACCTTACTCACCTGCTATTAGACCACCACTAGAGAAATGGTACATGCTTATCGTTGTTTCAATATGCTCACAAGAGAAGCGCACCTTCCGTTCTCCATGAATATGCCTGTCATCAGGAATCAGCTTGGTGTCAAGGAGAAACAGTCAAACTATTACCTTGATGGTTCGTGTCAGCATTAGTTGACATCTCAACCACGACATTGATCAACGAAGTCGCCTGGGCTACCTGCCAATGCAAGCCAACCACCGGGTTGCTAGACGGGACCTGTCTTATATCAATGATCAAATTTCGAACAGATCGGAAGCTTCAGGATGGCGTTAGAATAAGAGATGAATATTAAGAGAACTCCGCACAGGCTATCTTGATTGATGAACCACTGGGCCCCATAGGCATCAGGAATATAAGGATCGGCATCTAATCAATAATTATGTCAGCACGGATCTTGTAAATATTAAAAAAAGGCTAACCAATGATTGCTGATCCACTGAAGTCTGAGCTTGCGAGGAGCATTGGCGGGTTCTTGGCGTCCCCAATAATCTGAGTATAATAGTATGTGTCGATAGGCGATGAGACAACATATGTGCTAATCATTTAGTGGGCGCAAAGGTCAAGAATCAAACGCGATGATCGAATAGATAGTACTCACCCTCGAGGAAGATACACGATTGCTGGTGAGACTCTGAATACATTAAGCTCGGGTACAGCATGGGAAGCAGTAGACACATACGTGGACGATCCACACGACGGGCCACAGCGGCCGCCCAAAGACATCGCCGCGCTACGAAGTATGATGAGAGTGTAA
The DNA here is from genome assembly GCA_038094695.1 of Chiua aff. virens. Lineage (NCBI taxonomy): Eukaryota > Fungi > Basidiomycota > Agaricomycetes > Boletales > Boletaceae > Chiua > Chiua aff. virens. The sequence goes on along the minus strand of JBBPUM010000287.1, from coordinate 14,024 downwards.
ACTTGTATATGCAAACGAGCTTACTTGATTGCAGCCGTGTCATCGGTGATCCCGTCGCCTCTGGCGCCGTAATCTTTGACGTTTCGAAATACCTGATAAGAGTTCGGGTCTGGATTAAAAGGCGAAATTCCCTGATGTTGGATTGCTTCCAGCCAGTATGGATCCTCGGATGTTGCAGAGCCGCCACCTAGAGGAGCGGAGCAAGCCAAACCTAGACCAAAGGCAACCTGAGGCGCATGAAGGAGTATGACGAGAAAGAAAAATAGGGTGAGTGAAAGCATGGCCGTGGGTGCAGAGCCGTGAGGGGCACCGATCTTGAGAGACTTTCGACGAGAGACCACAGGCACTTTATACCTCGAATTTGTTGAAGAGAAAGTTAGCGGCGGGAATGTCAATTCTGCGTTTGTGGCCGTAGAATGGACAAGGATCGGTGGTTTGTGACACGGGAATGAATTAGACTTGAAAATTCCTTACTTATTTGAGAGACTGAGAGCATGGAGGTCGCTATCTCAATTAAGGGCTCGCTATGACAATGGTGGATGGGTGGAAACATCGACTATTATGGCGTGGAATACCAATGCAACTCTCGACATGCTCACCTTAACTGCCACATAGATATACTAGATAAGATTGAGCAATCAGCTTCTCTCAAGTTTACCCTTAAGAAAACCAACCGACTCCGAGATAGAGGAGGATGCTTTTCCAAGCCATGAGCACTGCAAGTTCAAGGTATGCACAGTAACGCGATGCTAGGGTATCTTTAATCCAGATTCAGTTGTCCCCAATAGTGGAACCCACCGACTCACTATGCACGTGAATTTTGAAAACGATTGAAGCATTTTTCATAGAGCTTCGTGATGCACTGGAAGAACCGCGCACTGCCTCCAGCGTGAGTAAACTACTTGGAGGAAGTAATGTCTTTCCACAAACGCTTAGCGTCCGGACAAGCAATCCGCACCGCAATTCTTTCGCCCGGGCGATAGTAGAATGGCGCATCCGGACATCAGGTGTATTTGACACAGAGGCCGTAAGTTAAAGTCTAAGTTTGGTGGTCCTGTTTAGAAATGGTGATTGGATTGGCACAACTAACGGCGCCCGTACGCACTGTTCAACTTAAAGGGGCACTCCGCATGTGAAGCTGGGATCATCTAACAAATGTCCTCGGGGCCAAACTCCTAAACCGGCCTATCGACTTCCTGGCGTCTTGTATGCAGATTTGATCGCCACTTCAAAAGTGGACAACAGTGACGCGAACCAGAAGCGCCAAGGTAGCGAGTCTATCCGGCTGCAAGACGGGGGTACATCGAGTACCTGCCGATAGAACGTGAGCAGGACATCAGTGACACAAACATATACTATCATGAGGCTCCCCTCGGATACCAGTCACTACGCGGAGGTCCCAGACTGTCTATTTTGCATGTCACGAACCGTGAGATCCAAAGAGGTGGGACGAAAATGGACTGTCTTGTCGAACGACGTTGCATGCGGCTGGCAGACATCATCAATATACCAGAGCCTTGCAGCGAGCCGCGTTTCTCCCGAGTACCAGATGCGATGCTCAGTGCCACTCAGGCTTACGGGGTATAGCAAGGTCGTTTGGATGCGGTCCATCAGGCTCTCGGGAATGGCATGCATGAATCGGATTCTAGCAGAGAAGCATGCGGGTCCATGCTGTTGAACATCTTTAACGACATTCCATCGTACGGCTGCTATCCATCCACATGACGTCCCTTGGGACTGGACAGTGAAGGAAATGAGATAGATCATTGCCATAGGAAATAGCGTCCTTACACGCTTTGGCCGGACCTTGCAACAAAACACTGAAGCTGTATTTTTTGTAGTTGTTGACAACGGAAATGAGCCAGAAGTTGATGAGCAAATCAAACCTTGAACATGACCAGTGCCGACACGCCTCGACCTCATTTCCCGACGGACCGTAAACAAACACCCCGGTATGCCCGCACACTCCGCCGCCTCCCTTCTTCCACTGCCCCCGACTCCTTCGCCTGCTCCTCTGCCCACTTTCGACGCGTATGGGTCTCGTTCAATCCCTCATCACAGCTTGCACACGATGCTGGGACGCCGGTGACACCCACATTGTCATCACGCCCTCGGGGGGCTGGGCTCACGCACACGCACGCCCCAAGGTTCTCTTCTATGATAAACACAAGCCATACTACGAGTTTACGAACTTTTCGCCCCACGAGGTGGTGTACGAGGGAAAACGATACCCTACGAGCGAACATCTATTTCAGGCGTTCAAGGTGAGATTTAGCTTCATTGGCCTCGGCAACGTGCATGGCAGCCAAGCGAGACAAAAATCATCGGTGTCGAGACGCAGGTTGGTTGCTGACGCGGTGGGGTTCACAATAGTTCCTCGACGGTCATCCCCAAATTGCCGAGCGCATACGAACCTGTGGCCCGAAGCCTATGGTCGCCTTCGACGAGGCGCATAGACACAAGACGGCAGTGAGGTCGGATTGGTCACAGGTCCACCTCTCCAAGGTGTGTCTCCTGCCCAGCTGACATGCCGGCGACGCGCTTCTGATGCTTTTCTCAATCCTTTTTCGTGACGGCATTCCAAAGATGGAAACCGCTGTGAAACTCAAGTTCACTCAACATCGACATCTCAAGAAGCTGCTCCTCGACACTGGCAATGCAGAGCTCCTTGAGGTATGTAGTCATTCCACTCTGCTCGTTCAAGTATGGGAAAACTCAATTGAAATGCACTTGCAGGATTCGCCGCGCGACTGGTTCTGGGGAATCGGCGCAGACGGAACGGGCAGCAACGAATTGGGCAAGATCCTCATGCGTTTGCGTGACGAGCTAAGTGCGTCTCCATCCCTTGTGACTCACGAACTATAATGCACGATGCTCAACTCGCGGATGGTGCTACTGTATGGCAGGAAATGAACCTGACGGATCTACGCCGACCCCACCACCGACTTCCACTCCAAACCATAGAACTCAGGGGCGGGGCACTACGGGCAAGCGTCAAGCTCCGCGGATACACGTATCGGGTAGTCGTGGTTCGACGCACAGGGTGTGTGAGGTAGGCCATCTGCTGAACTGCGCCCTTGGTTGTTCTCACTTACCTGTCTTTGCCTTTGGCCAGTTTTGTCGATCCAAACCAGCGTTCCAACGTTCCAAGTATTGCAGTCGTATGTGTGCGGACAAGGCTGCTTCACTTTGCAAGGCTAGCAATCATCCTCTATTCCTTGAGTGCGCCATGCTGATGTCTTCCGTAGTATTGTCGAACGAGACCAAAAGCTCAAGGATCCTACTGTTCACGGACCTGCGCGAACAAAGCGCAGGGCAAGTAAGGCATAATCAAGTTCACAATTCACTTCACTTGTTACATCTCAGTTTCTTTGGCCTTGATTCTTGTTGATATCTTACCCCCGTTTGACTGGTTCATCGGCCCTATTGACTAACTCGTAATCTAGTCTTCATCGTATTTTATTATACATATTTTCTCTTTTACTATTTTTTTCACCTTTGTTTTCGTATTTTGTCCACCATACCAATCCTTCTCAATATACCCTCGGAACGAGTTTATATGGCATCCTCGTGGCCCATCCCATCCACTCCCCCTTGAACCGCGTCCCCTCGGCCAATTCTACGTCCGCATCAATACCAGTCCCAGGCCCGTGCAAACCCGCACGGTCAAGTGGGTCAAACGGTCACGCGCACGCACTGACAAGATTTGGCCGTATGGATACTTCCGGTATCCCCGGTACGCTGCATCTCAAGGGGTTGAATGAGTATCTGGGTTCGAATGGAGTATCATCCTAGGATGCTTTGAGTAAGATCACGGGAATGGGAGTAGGCGGAGCGAGTTTGGGGTGTGCGCACAACTACGCTTGTGTGTATAGTGTACTGTCTTGCGTACGGCTGGCGCAGCCAGATGAATCCGAAACGAGGCAGGCGTTGAGCTTGGAAGGCAGAGGGACGAGGGAGTGCACCGGAGAGGACGGGGGTCGTTCCGGTGATGGTGAGCGAGGACAGGCTTGGAAGATGAAGGAAGTAAGAGAGATTCGCTCTGAGGCTGTTTGGTGGCTGGGGTCGGGATCCATGTCACTGGGTGACTGGAGAAGAATGTACTCGTGGAAATGGTGGATGGCAATGGGGGAGGTACGTCAAGGTGCCTCATTGACGACGTCCAGTAAACGCCCTAGGAGTTATTTGCAAATGAGGGAAGGAGAACAGTAATGAGTCTGGGTGTAGACGGACCTTTGTGAACAGTACTGTGATGATGCAACTGGTGGCGCAGATGGCACGCTTATGGACACATTTATTTACGTCCGCATGAGATCTTAACGGAGTACTTGGGGCGGTGGCCGGTGACATGGAGAGATGGAAGACGGCCGTGGTGGCAAGGGTGAAGGATACTTGGACAAGTAGAGACATGGTAGCGTGTTGCACAATACAACATGGTCCTCCTGGTGAGGATCCCAAGTGAACGATTGCAGCCTCAAAATGAGCAATGTTGCAGAATCCAATACTGTACAGAAAATGAAACACGGGTCTGTCTATGATAGGACATCTGACTCTACATCGCCGTGCATGAAAGCAACAGACATCGTACTCAGGACGCGACCATAATGTTCGTTTGAGCACTGGAACTGGAATAATTGTCTTCATACTCCTCCGGTGGACGCTATAACATGAACACAAATGAGAAAATAACTCTTTGCCGTGCATCTGCAACTTACAAGGGAATTCGACATCACATCCATGTTCAAAGTAATTCCTGCAACTTCGTACCCTCTTTTCCCGGCTTTCTCCATTTCGGTAATGTAATTCCTTGTGACAAGCTCAGTCTGTCGCTTTAGGTACCCGATAACCAGAAATTTGATAGGCAGACGTTATCGCTCTCTCAGGTTGGTTTTGAAATTGTCAAATCCCTCCTCATTGAAACTGCATGTTTCTGCAGTCGTTACTTGAAGGACATAGACACAGTCTGCAGTGACGATCGCACTATGGACGGCAGGGAAGTTGGGCGTCGAGGGAATCCAACAAAAAGGAGCGGATGCCATACAGAGGTCCCGATCGGCTGTCCGTAGTGCGAGTGGGCCAAAGAAGAGGTTCCCAGGGGGACCCGGACGCTTATTGACGTACCAGCACGGGGACAGCTGCTCGCATTTGATGAGGTAGAAGCGTACGATTGTCTCAAACACCCCGCCGGCCGGCGCGCGGTATTTGCCAATACCAAGCAGAATGTCGTAGAGTTTCAATCTCTCACTCGCATCGCGGTGGAGTATTCCTCTGACCACTTGCTCTCGAAGCCAGTTGGTAGGGGCGAATACGACATAATCCTGGCGATCAATTACATCGTCGGCAAGGGAGGGGCGGATGAAAAGTATCGTGGACGCTCCTGCTACGGGCCCGTTAAATCCGTGCAAGGCAGCCATGACGTTTTCGATGTGCATAGGAGCCTCGGTAAGCTCTTGGCGAACCTTGATCTCCTGGTTCAACTCGGCTCCACGTATTTGATGTCGATCCATATGCTGCAAGGTACGCAGAACGGGACCACATTTATCCGCAAGTGCCTTCATGCGGGTGGGATCCATACCCCGTATGTGGCTAAAATGTGCGTTTCTTGAGCGTGCTAAGGAACGACAAGTAATTGCACGTACCTAAAGTTTTCGACGTCCTGATCCGACGGAAGGTTCATATAATAAAATTCAACACCGTATTGTTTGACCCATTCCTTATAGCGGTCTTCCTCGGGAAACGTGACTTGAAACGTGCGAACATTGTCTGTCCTCGTAAAAGCGTATGTGGGAGAACGAATTACATCATTCGAGTCAGAAAATGCCCATACTGTGTCCAGGACTGCTCTCAAAGGTTGTCCACCCGAGCACATGGAAACGCCACCTGCAGAGAATAGCCAATATTTCTGGTCCACATGTTCAACAGCGACAGGCAATCGTCGGCGCAGGCGTTCGACAACTGCATATGCAATGAAGCACGATTTTCCTGAAGGAAATAAGTAGGAATACTTGGGATAAAAAGGTTGACCTTGCCTATTCCTGACTGGCCGATCATACAAGCACCCTCGGGATAATTTGGGTCGTCTTCATCTGAAAATATGGAAAATGCCTCTGCATATTCCTGGAGGATGAGCAGCTTCCCATCCATTGGTACAGCGTGACAAATGATGCGGACTGCCTGGCCGTGTTCCTTGAAGTCGAGATAGTCAACATTCAAGTCTTCTCTGGGCTTAAAGGGTTCTTTACCCCAAGCTGCTACCCAGAATTTTTGCAGAAGTTGAAGATCGGATCCTTTGAAGGGATTGGCCTGAGCTGAAGTTGTACGGTCAGATTGCTTGGATGGGGACCAGGAAAGGGGTTATCAGATATTTGGGAATATCTTCGCGAGTGTAACCAAATTCAGCTGGACTCGGACGACCTGAATTCTCGACCGGTGGCATTGGTGACTGGGGGCGACATTTGTCAGATTTTTGGATGAGTTCACTTCGCTGGCCCGCGCTTATGGCAGTAGTTGCAACTTGAAGGTCAGATTTTGATTTCTTGGCTAGAGGTAGCTGGAATTTCAGGGATTGTCAGATTGTGACTTGTTTGCTTTTTCGTGGAGGTAACTGACTTGTACATTCGCTTCACGCTCCCGTTTTGCCATGGCGAGCAGTGGAGAAATGCCTTCCGCTCGAATCGGAGCATGTGAACACACGTGACGTCATCCCTGACCTATGTAAAGTTGCAGGAATTGTCAGAAGTTGATGAGCAAACCAAACGTTGAACTTGACCAGTGTCGACACGTTTACTTTTTACTTTCTTTCTTTCTTTTGAGGGGAAGCAGGGTACGATATTGTGTAGCAACCGCCATAGCTAGCTCAACAAAACACTAAGAGTTCAATCGTGCGCATACCCAAACTCGCTCCGCCCATCCCCATCCCCATGGTCCCATTCAAAGCGTCCCGGAATGACACCGCACTAAAACCGAGGTACCCGTCCAGTCCATCGAGATGCACTGTCACCAGACCATCGTGTACAGCACGAGCCCAGCGTACCCGCTTAGGACACGACCATATTGTCCCCCTGATCGCTGGAACTAGAGAAGTTATCTTCATACTCCTCTGGTAGACCCTATAATATGAACGCAAATGAGGAGGCAACTCTTCACCGGGTCCATCTGCGGCTTACGAGGGACTGCGACATCACATCCATGTCCAAAGTAATTCTTGCTGTGCGGCCTTGGCCAATGCGAAGCAGGAAGTTGGAGAGTTTCAGTCTCTCGCTCGCATCGTAGTAGAATGCTCCTTTGACCACTTGCTCTCGAAGCCAGTTAGTTGGGATGAACACGTCATAATTTCGGTGATCAATATGATGGTCGGCAAGGGAGGGGCGAATGAAAAATATCGTGGACGCTCCCACAGGCCAGTCGGATCCATTCAAGGCACCCTTGGTAAGTTCTCTGCGGACCTTGGTCTCGTAATCCAACTCGGCTCCATCTGCTTCAAGTTCATATATATCCTGCAAGGTACGCAGATCGGGACCATACTTATCTGCAAGTGCCTTCATGCGAGTGGGATCCATGCCCCCTATACAGCTGAGATATCTATTACTTGAGTGCGCTGGGGGACGATGACTAATTGCACGTACCTAAAGCTTTCGATGTCTCTTTCCGATGGAAGGTTCACATAATAATATCTAACACGATTTTGCTTCACCCACTCCTTATGGCGGTCTTCCTCGGGAAACGTAACTTGAAACGTGCGAACATTGTCTGTTGTCGTAAAAGCGTACGTGGGGGAAAGAGTACGAGCATTCGAGTCCGAAAACGCCCATACTATACCTGGATACTCTCTCAGGGGTTGTCTGCCTGAGCCTTTGAAAACGCCATCCATAGAGAATAGCCAGAATTCCTCGTGCACATCTTCAACAGCGACAGGCAATCGTCGGTGCAGGCGTTCAACAACTGCATATGCAATGAAGCACGATTTTCCTGAGGGAAATAAGTATGAATGTTTAGCATAAAAAGATATGACCTTGCCTATTCCCGGCTGCCCGATTATACAGGCACCCTTGCGATAAATTGGGTCACTTTCATCTGAAAATGTGGAAAATGCCTCGACATATTCCTGGAGGATGACGAGCTTCCCATCCTCTGGTATAGTGGGACAAATGATGCGGACTGCCCTGCAGTGATCTTTGAAGTCGAGATAGTCAACATTCAAGTCTTCTCTGGGCTTGAAGGGCTCTTTTCCCCAAGCTGCTGCCCAGAACTTGTGTAGAAGTTGAAGATCGGACCCTTTAAGGGGGTTGACTCGAGCTGAAGTTGTAAGGTCAGATTGCTCAGGTGGGGACTAGGAAAGGGGTTATCAAACTTTTGGGAATATGTTTGTGAGTGTGACCGACTTCAGCTGGACACGGGCCGCCAGAATTTTCGGCTGGTGGCATTGGTGGCTGGTTGCAGTATCTGTCAGATTTTTGCCGAGGATGAGTTTGCTTCGCTGGCCTGCGCTTACAGTGATCACAAGGTCGGATTTTGATTTCTTGGCTAGAGGTGGCTGGAATTTTAGGGATCGTCAGATTGTGAGTTCCACATATTCTCGCGAGGTAACTGACTTGTACGTTCACTTTGCCCTCGTGTTTTATCATGGTGAGCAGTGGAGAAACACCTTCCGTTCGAATCGGAGCATGCGAATACACGTGACGTCACGCGTCATCCCCCTCACAACGAACAGCCATGTCAAGTTGCATTCTTTGTAGTGGTATCGACAGCGGTAATGAATCAAACCTTGAACTTGACCATTATCGACGCGCCTCGACCTCATTTTCAGACGGACCATTATGAAGTAAACGCCCCGGTATGCCCGCACAGTCTGCTGCCTCCCTTCTTCCAGTGCTGCTCCCGACTCTTTCGCCTACTTCTCTGCCCACTCCCAACACCTATGGGTCTTCTTCAATTTCCCATCGCAACTTACACATAATGCTGGGACACCGGTGACACCCACATTATCATCATGCTCCAAGATTCTCCTCTGTGACAAAACGCAAGCCATAATACGAATTTACGAATTTCTCACTCCACAAGGTGGCGTACGAGGGGGGTACAATATCCTATGCGCGAACATTTATTTCAGACGTTCAAGGTGAGATTCAGCTTCATTGGCCTCAGCAACGTGGATGGCTGCCGAGTGGGACAAAAAAGATCAGGGTCAAGGCATAGTAGGTCGGTTGCTGACGCGGTGGGGTTCGCAATAGTTCTTTGGCGGACATCCCCAAATTGCTGAGCGCATACGAACCTGTAGCCCGAAGCCTGTGGTCGCCCCCGACGAGGCGCATAGACACAAGATGGCAGTGAGGTCGGATTGGTCACAGGTCCTCCGTGTCTCCTGCCCAGCTGACATGCTGGTGACACGCTTCTGATGCCTCTCTCAATCTTTCTTCGTCAAAGTATTCCAAAGATGGAAACCGCTGTGAAAACTCAAGTTCACTCAGCATCGACGTCTCAAGAAGCTATTCGACACTGGCAACGCAGAGCTCCTCGAGGTATGTGGTTATTCTACTTTGCTCGTTCAAGGGGGAGAAAACGATTGAAATGTGCCTGCAGAATTCGCCACGCCATTGGTTCTGGGGAATTGGTGCGGACGGGACGGGCAGTAACGAGTTGGGCAAGATCCGCATGCATTTGCGTGATGAGCTAAGTGCGCCTGTGTCCCTTGTGACTCACGAACTATAATGCACGATAGTCAGCTCGCGGGTGCTGCTACTGTACAGCAGGAAATAAGTCTGACGGGTCTGCATCGACCCCACCACCGACTTCTACTCCAAATATAGGACTCAAAGACGGGGCACTACGGGCAAGCGTCAAGCTCCGTGGATACACGTCTCGGGTAGTCGTACATAGTTCGACGTATAGGGTGTGTAAGGTAAGCAATCTGTTGGACTGGGTCTTAGTCGTTCCTATATCACCTGTCTCCGTTTTTCGTTAGTTTTATCGATTTCAACCAGCAATGTTTCAAGTATTGCAATCACATGTGTGTAAACAAAGCTGCATTACTTTGCGAGGTGAACCATCGTTCTCTGTTCCTTGAATGTACCACGCTAATGTCTTCCATAGCATTTTCGAAACGAGACCAAAGCTCGAGATTCCTACTGTTCGTGGACCTATGGCAACAAAGCATAGGGCAAGTAAGGCACAATTGGATTCTCTTCATCTGTTACATCTTGGTTTCTTACGCTCGTTTCACCAGTTCGTCGGTCCTATTAGCTAACTTTCAATCTGGTCTCTGCTGTATTTCATTGTTCCTATTTTCTCTTTTTCTATTTTTCTCGTCTTTTTTTTTCATATCTCACCCGCCATACCAATCCTTCTCAGTATATACTCGGAACGAGTTTATATGGCACCTTTGCGGCCCATCCCTCCCTTGAGCCGCATCTTAAACGCCTGCTCCTCGTTTCGGATTCATCTGGTCGCGCCAGCCGTACTCGGGACAGTACACGCAAGCGAGAACGTCCAGGAATTGGACTGTCTGGGCCCCAGTCTGCCCAGTCCAGGTCTCAGTCTGGCCGTGCGCCGGTATCAGTGCGATTCACGCCAGACCTTCCCGCAATCAATCATCCTCAAGTATCCCCATATCCTGGCGCGGTCTCCGCCCTCTCCACCATCTCTCTCGCACCCTCCCTCGGCCTCACCTAATGACAGACGACCTCTCCTTCCCTCCCTCTCCTTCCGTGGCGATGACGACAACGGTTAACCCTACACCCCACCCTCCCCTTTCCCTTCCCTTTTGTTCCCCACCCGACAACAACGCGTACCGACAAGAACGACGGGGCGATACAACGTGACGATGATGCGATGACATGTCGCATCATCTACACGCTGTGTTCGCTTCTTCCACCTCACCACAGCGTCAAGCGTGCCGTGACTCCGCCTTCCCTTGACGAGTTGGAGACCATGTATGGCGCGACGGACGACGCGATGGATGACATGAGCTGAGGTTGTACAGCCAGATTGCTCAGGTGGGGACTGGGAAAGAGGTTATCAGACTTTCGGGAATATGTTCGTAAGTGTAACTGACTTCAGCTAGGCGCGGCCGATCAGAAATTTCGGCTGGTGGCATTGGTGACTGGGGGCGGCAGATTTTTGGGGTGAGCTTGCCTCGATGGCCTGCCACCGTGCACTTACAGTAGTTACAAGGTCAGATTTTGATTTCTTGGCTAGAGATGGCTGGAATTTCAGGGATCGTCAGATTATGAGTCTTGTGCATTTCCGCAGAGGTAACTGACTTGTACCTTCACAGTACCCTTACGTTTTGCCATGGCAAGCGATCAAGAATGCCAGGATCGCCAGGTCTCGCAGCGCAGCCTCAGGACTGCACGTTGAAGTCTGGAACAGAGAAGACTAAATAATACAAGAATGTAGTATCGACAAATCGCACCTGGAATAGAGAAGCGTAACACTAGAGAAGGAAAAGGGGACGAGGTCTTCGAAATATGAAATACAGCACAATGATGCTGACGAAAAAGGGCTCAGGCTGTATATCTAGTGCATGGGCCAGAATTTTTGGTTCAGGAAGAAGGACCACCTTCTGTTCGACCCGTGAACATACGTGCAGTAGTTGGCCTATTTCGACCGTAGGGCGGCATACGCAACTCCAGAGGCTAGCGAGGGCCAGGCCCGGAACCTGGCGGAGTGGACCATTGTTTTCCTTTTTCGTCAAACCATCACGACTCAAAATTTCTCGTACCCTATTTTCAAGGATGAACTCAATATAATCCGGGAATGAGTTTATATGGCACACTCGCAGCCCATCCCTCCCATTCCCCCTTGAATCGCGCCCTCAACGTCTGCTCCTCGCTTCGGATTCGTTTGATCGCGCCAACTGTACTCAGGACAGTACACACAAGTGCAATCGTGCGCATCCCCAGACTCGCTCCACCCACACCCATCCCAACGATCTCATCAAAAATGCCCCAGGATGACGCCATACTGGCACTCGAATCCAGGTACGCATTCAGTCCCTCGAGATGCAGCGTTGCCAGACCCACCGTGCACAGCACGAGTCCAGCGTACCCGGGATGTCGCACGTATCTATATGGCCCGGTCGTAATCAGTGCGTGCGCGTGGCCGTTTGGCCCGCTTGAGCGTGCGGATTTGCATGGACCCGGACCGGTATTAGTGCAGGCGTAGAACTGGCCGAGGGCTCGGAAGGCGGAGGAACGAAGGAGCGCACCGGAGAGAACGAGGGTCGTTCCGGCGATAGTGAGCAAGGGCAGGTTTTGGAGATGGACGGAGTGAGAGAGGTTCAGAAAGGTTGCTTGGATTGTAGCCGGGGTCGGGATCCATGTTATTGGATGACTGGAGGGGAGGGTACTCATGGAAATGGATGGGATGGCAATGGATGCAGTGGAGGGGAGGTACGGGATTAACAGGATCAAGGTGTCTCCCATTGCTGACGTCCAATAAACGCCCTAGGGCCGTTGGTGAATGAAGGAGAACAACGATGAGTCTGAGCAAAGGCGGACCTTCGTGAACAACATAGTGATGAGGCGAGCGGTGGCGCAGATGGCGCGCCTATTGACACGTTTATTTGCGTCCTCATGGGATCTCGATGGAGTACTGGGAGCGGTGGGGGGTGACATGGAGAGATGGAAGGCGGCCGCAGTGGCAAGGGTGAGAGGTACCTGGACAAGTGGAGAGGCCATGGTAGCGTGTTGGGCCGCACGGACTCGCACTACAAGGTTTTCGATGCGGCTACTTATGTACGTGCGGGGCACATGGTGCTGCGGCTATTCTGGTGTCAGACTCGATTCGAGACACTAGTGTGATAAAAATATCATATCGGGTTAGGCACATAGCCGACCGAACCCACGATATGCGGAGTCACATAAGCAGCGTGATGAGCTCACAGCTATGCAGATCTGAGAACTCAGAACACGCTGGGGCAATGGTTTGTGATCTCGGAGCAGTAGTAAATCCAGTGACAGCTCACTAAATTGGAGTCTCAGGGGGGTGCATGCAGCTCATAGAGAACTGTAGTTAGTGATCAACTCAAAGACTTGGACATTGATCAGCTGGCAGCCTGGCACTTATGTCTCATCATGGGACACATTCAGAGAGTGAGTACATCAACTTGGTTTTGGCATATTTCTGAAACAAGCCAAGAACCAGCGGTTACGTGGTTGTGAAGGGATTGATGGATAGAGATAGACTTGTAGGGGACAAGTCACGTAGGTGGCTTGAGTGTCAGATTTGTGTAACGTTGACCGACGTCTTCGTTGCGAGGGTAATCACAAGAGATAGTAACAACTATGCTTCTTGGGCAATGATGAAGATGAGTGAAGATATTAATTATTGAACTGGGGAATCTTTGGCAGAGACCCGAGCTCTTATATACTAAATACATGGTGGCTATGCACTACTGTATAAGGAAGGCTAGTAGTCATACCATATTACGAAAGTGTCCGAGGTATCGGCACATGCGTATAACACAATGTAAACATGCGTGAAGAGCGCGTACAACATGAGTATGCAATGAGGTGTGGCAGCACTGCATTGTGGCAGGTTAGCCAAAGGAATGGAAGCATTCCTCATGTATGGGAAGTGATCTGGATCTATTAAGATACGCAAGATCTTAGATATAGTTCGGAATAAAGGGCCGAGATCTGGATCGTTACCCAGATCTAGGGTTAGAAAAGTTAGGTTAAAACGGTGTTTATAACAATTTCTAGGGCCCCACTAAGGCCCAAGTATATAAGTAGTGTCAGAGTCCCAACTTGTCTGGGTGGACTCAGACTGATTGAAGTTGGCTGGGGTCAAATATTCCTTAAGACTAGCTGGCCTTTGTTGCAGTTCTAACTTTATCCAACCCCACTCCTTCACCTGGTTTGTTTTCTTTTTACCATGGCACTGAATTGTGCATATTAATCCATTGTATTTTCTTGTCAAATATTCAGATTATATTCTCAGGCTGACATATTCTGTGATACTAGCATACTATTGTGAGGCATTGTCATGGTGGCTATGGTGGCAAAACATACATCTGCTGACTC
>JBBPUM010000286.1:0-20361 GCA_038094695.1 Chiua aff. virens | reverse complement strand
GAATCTCCAAATAGCGAACACTGGCGTCCACGAAGAATCGCACACGGGCACGTGCGGTGGGGTCGGACACGGGTGGAAGGAGGGTCGAGTTTGGGAAGATATCTGCGAGGAACTCGAGGATCACGCAAGACTCTGTGATCTTAGCAGACAGCGGGGAGGGTTCCTCAGGATGTACGGTGGGTCCTCCGTAGGTCAGCACAGGAATCTACATGGAGATGCCTCCAAGTTAGAGGACGAGACCATGGTACGCAAGAGCATCTTAACTTGCCTTTCCAGACAGCGGATTGACACGCGCAAACCATTCCGGTTTGTTGTAAATGTCCAAACCGTGTGATGTGTAGGTTGCGCCGGCTTCGATCAATGCAATTTCGACCTGAAGATGAGGATTTGGTGACATCGGTAAGTTGCTCAGTACAGGACATGAATAAATATACTCTGTAGCAGAAAGGCGACAACTTGTTCCGCATTCGTCATCGCTCACAAGCTCAGAGATGCTATAATCACGTACCTTTCCCGTATCATGATAGTAAGTGATTTGCTCCGGCATGTTTTTTGGGATCTGATGCTAACAACTTTGAGGGTGGATTCAGTAGTGCGTAAACTCCCGACCTTTATATGCTATGTAGACGGTTTGAATAATCGTGTGAAAGGTAGGGTCTGTTGATTGGTTGCTCACTGGCAACTACGTATGCTCCCGACGGCATGACTCGATCGATTAGCTTTGATATGCTAAAATGGTAAATGCACAAGCAAACGGCCCGAGGTACGCGTCATCAATGAATCAGATTCATCCTGTGCATGACACTGGATGTGTGTGAAGTTGATGGGACTCGGGATGTTACACTGGATCAACTTGCACGATGTCGTTGCCGCTGTTGTTCATGCTCTTGTTAATGGCTTGGAAGTTCGGGTCTCACCGACGTTGACCTATTTCGGTGGTCACCATTAGGTATGCCAGATGTGACTCTGGAGATGTGCGGTTTAAAGGTTCGTGTACATGGTAATGCCAGAATAAGCGAGGTATGACATCATAGTAGACCATGTCTAGCTGCGCAGTTTGACAAACCGTTGTCAAAGCGACGTACAAACAAGATACATCTGATCTCTTCGATGTCCTTAGGAGCCGGAATGAAAACCGAAGTTTACTTTGTGACAGATGGGTCAGGTTGAAGCGAGGGACAGTGGTCGCTCAGTGACATGATCCAGCCTGAAGTAGATGAAGCCATAGACTCGGCTCGTAGTTGGATATGTACCCTCAACGATGCAAGACTGCTAACGCTGTCAGTCACTTACCGACACACAGGCTCCGTCGTGAACCTAACCATGAGAGAGGCAAAAGTCAAAATACCATGCAGGTCATGCATCGACACCCAGGCACCCATTCAACCACAAATAGCTCTCTATCACTGTCCTTGGTTATCATCTCTCCAGCAGAGGCGATGCTGGGCATGCATGGCAGACCAGACAAGATGCATTTGCTCGACGCCCAAAGCATTGGGACGAAGGTGATATACATCCGAGTCTCCTCCTCGTACAGCCCACTCACGTGCCTGCAGTGTTTGTCGTCCTTCCTTGTCATGCCATGCTCCTTTTCTTCATCTGTGGAGTAAAGCAACTCCAAACCCACAGTTGGAAATGGAATTGGTGCGAAAGGGTGATGAGGGTTCTGGGTGTAAGATGAGGGGGAATTGATGTCTCCCGGAGCTTTAAAGTGGATAGGCGTATCTGCATGTAGAATGAACGGTAGATAGACATATTGAGGGCTGGATGCATTATGTGCGTGTGATTATCTTCAATTCACAACTATCGCTGAATCAATCATGAATTCTTTGCTGTACAATTTACATTTTACAGTGGGAATTACAGACAGTGTTAACTTGCGTACATCAATGTTTCGGCTCATCAAGTTCGATTCAACCCCTAGCTTGCCTAGCCTTCCACCCAGCTTCCATACCCTCCTGGATGGCAGAGGGAAAAAGTCAGTAACGTTCAAACGAGCCAAGGAGATGCATTTTCACCTTATTGATAACCTTCTTGACGCTCTCCCGCTCCAACAACACCTTTGTGTACCTCCTCAACCGCTCAAACTTGGGTCCTATCGCTGCCTCCACGAATGCCTTCCCATCATCGGAGTCAAACCCCTTTGGGCCATCTTTGGTGACAAGTTGTATCCACGCCAGCAGGGGCACGATCGCGCAGTCAGCGTTCGTGAATTCCTTCCCGATAGCGTACTCTCCTCCATCGGTGGCATCCGGGTCTGGAAGCAACCCCTGGATTTTCTCGAGTCCCTCAATTAGCCTGGTGAAAGCCCCCGGGACCTTACGACCAGCCTCGAAGAACGGAATCTCTACATAGCGAATGCTGGCGTCCACGAAGAATCGCACACGGGCACGTGCGGTAGGGTCGGACATAGGCGGAAGGAGGGTCGAGTTTGGGAAGGTATCTGCGAGGAACTCGAGGATGACGCAGGATTCTGTGATCTTAGCGGACAGCGGGGAGGGTTCCTCAGGATGTACGGTGGGTCCTCCGTAGGTCAGCACAGGAATCTACATGGGAGATATCTCCAAGTTAGACGATGGGACAATGATACGCAAGGGTATTTTCACTCGCCTTTCCTGTGAGCGGATTGACGCGTGCAAACCATTCTGGTTTGTTGTAAATGTCCAAACCGTGTGATGTATAGGTTGCTCCAGCTTCGATCAATGCAATTTCGACCTGGGGATAAGGATTTGGTGACATTGATAAGCTGCTCAGTACAGGACATGAACAAATATACTCTGTAGCAGAAGGACGATATCTAGTGTCACGTTCGTCATCGCTCACAGCCTCAGAAGTGTTATAATCACGTACCTTTCCCGTGTCATGATAGAAAGTGATTTGCTTTGGCATGTTTTCTGGGCCTGATGGCAATCAAGATAATAACTTTGACGGTGGATTCAGTAGTGCGCAAATTCCTGACCTTTATATTCTTCGTAGACGCCTCGAATAACCGTGTGAAGGTTGGAGTCCGATGGCTCACTAGCAACTACGTATACCCCCGGCAGCGTAACTTGATCGATTAGCTTCGGTATGCTAAAACAAGTAAACGGCCCGAGGGACGCGTCATCAATAAATCTGACCCATCCTGTGCATGTATGTAAATTTTGTGGAGCTCGGGGTTCATTAAAATGGCCCTCACTGTTAACCAATGTGCACGATACCGTTGTCGCTGCTGTCCATGCTCTTGCTAATGATTCGTGAGGTTTGAAGGCTCGTGTGCGCAGTAATTAATGCTTGGATAAATAAGGGTGTGACATCATACTATGGTCATATCTAGCTGTGCAGTGCTTTCGCTGTCAAAGCGACGTACAGCAATTCCAGGCATAGATCACCTAGAACCAAGATGCATCCGACCCATTCAATATCCTCAAGGGTTGGAATGACAACCGGAAACTTACTTTGCAACAGACTGAAGCAAGTGGTGGCTCAGTGACACTCGGGCACACAGGGCGTAGACTCGGCTCGTAGTTGGATTTGTAGCCTCAGCGACGCAAGACCACTAACATTAGTGTCAGTTCGCCTACCGATGGAGAGGGGCGAGGTGGGAGCTCGCAGGTGCGAGTGGTGCCTCGTCAACCAAGGTCCCGGCCAAGGGCGGGCGGCGGCGCCAAGGCCCACCTGGTACACCGACACGCAGGTTCCATCGTGAACCTAGCCATGACGGAATCAAAAGTTGACATACCATTCAAGTAGTGCATCGACATAGATGTACCCAGACGCTCATCCAATCACAAACGAATCTCTATCTCAGCCACACTGTCCTCGGTTATCACCTCTTCAACGGACACGATGGTCGCATAGAAGACCGAGCAAAACATATTTACTCAGCCCTTAAGGCACTGCGACGAAGGTGAGGTGCGTCTGAGTCCTACCTCGTACAATCCTCCACCACAGACGTGCCTGCAGCATCTATCGTCCCTCCTTGTCATGCCACATCCCTTTCCCTTCATCTGTGGGGTGAAACAATTCCCAACCCCACAGATGGCAATGGGATCACGTCTCATGTCCGCTGGCAGCCAAACATTCGAATCCATCGCATTCAACTCTGTATGTCTAGCAGAAACCACTTGCGTTGGCGAATGGAAAAAAAGAAGCGCAATGGGAAATTGTGACGGTGTTGATCTCTATTTGGTATTACATAATACCATTGATGATCTCCGAAGTTTCATCGTGCTCCTTCGCTCAATTTCAATTCCAGTTTTTTTTTAAACATATTCGATTGGCGCAAGTGCAAAAGTGACACTGCTCCAACGTCCAGCCTAGCCATCGCGGACTACTTTTGATTCACCATCATGCCGAAAGATAAGTCTGTCGCTGGCACGACATCAAACAAGAAAGCAGCTGTAAAGGCTCAGAAAAAAGCTAAAGCTGCTCAGAAGACTGCACACAAGGAAAAGAAGAAAGCCACAAAATCGCAACGTGACAAAGATGATGACGACGATGACGACGATCTTGAAAGTATCCTCGAGAAGGTAGGCCCTGGTACCTCTATATCTCCATCGTTATCAGTGCTCATGCTATCTTTTCCAGTAGATGAGACAGGAATGGGAGGCGGCACACACTGTTACGGAAGAACTCGTGGAAGGACCCCCAAGTAGACGCGCAAACGCTACGCTGACAGCCTGTCCAAACGGAAATCACCTCTGGTGCGTCGGAGGTGAATACTTTAGTGATGATGGGAAAGCGGTGTGTTGTTCGCATACCTCTTCTGATTCTGATTGACGCTTTGCCGCATAGTATTTTTATAACGACGTGTTTCGCTACTCTCCTGATAAAGTACGCTCCAAAATGGATCAGACATGTGGGCTCATTGCAGTCTCTTGTAGGACGAATGGCGGAAATTTGTTTCAAAAACTTGTCCAGGACCCCGTTCTGCGCACAGTGTTGTAGCGTCCCCCGCAGGCGGTGGAAAACTCTATCTCTTCGGTACGCCGGTTTTTTGTGGTTTAAAGTACTTATTATTGATAGCAATCGCTTTCACCCGAATGTTATAGGTGGCGAATTTTCCTCCCTGTATCAAAACAGCTTCCATCACTATCGTGACTTTTGGATTTTTGATATTCCAACGCACAGCTGGGAGAGAATCGAGACCAAAGTTCGACCCAGTGCACGCTCAGGTCATCGGTAAGGTCTAGTTTCTGTACCTGGCAAGCCATCGGCTCAGACATGCTTTTTGCGCGCATATAGAATGGCTATGTGGAAGCATCTCATTGTCTTATTTGGGGGGTTCTATGACCCCGGATATCGAAGTGAGTATATGCTATTCTGCTGACTGGCTGCGCTTAGTTCGTACATTTAGCCCAGTACCTCAATGATACATGGGTATTCGATACCCAAGAGTATAAATGGCGTCAAATCGAGTTCAAGGAGTCTGAACGAAAACCGTCGTATGTTGTACCGCACATCCGGATTCGGTGTCGCTCAAAGCGGTATCAATAGTCCTCGCAGTGGGTTCTCTTTTCTCTCGACGCCGGACGGCATCGTGCTCTATGGTCAGTGGTTGCATCCTTTAACAACTATGACTCATATTCTATCTGCAGGTGGTTACTGCAAGGAGTACAACAAAGGAAAGCGAGCCGTTGGTGTCATCCTTGATGATACCTGGCTCCTCAAGTATGGTGGATTTCATCCTGTACACACATGTTCTGATGACGCGCAGAATGACCCTTGATCCCGCCCTCCAGACCCCACTCGTGCTGAAATGGGAGAAACGCAAGACAGCGTCATCGACACATACACCAACCGCGCGTGCGGGATGTACGATGGCGCTTTGGTCAACGAAGAGTACCGGGATCCTGTTTGGAGGAGTGACAGACGAAGAACGGGGAGAAGAAGGGTTGGAGAGCGTATTTTGGAACGACCTGTGGGTTGTGATTTGATTGGTGACGGGGACAATGCTGATAGTGTGTGTTCGTTCGGGTGGCAGGTATGGGTACCAGGTGGGAGGTAACGGTCGATGGATTGCAATGCATCTCAAGAAACCAAAAAAGAGGGGTGGTGGGGGTAAAAGAAAACCAGTCAAGGGTGGTGGAGTGAAAGCAGCGCCTGACTATGACGAAGAACTTGAAGATGATGATGAACCGCAGGTAAGTCTGATATGACACCTGAATGTAGAACGCACATTCAACCTGCTTTTGTAGGCTACTTCCATGCAAGTGACACAGCCCAGTCCAGGACGTAAACATAACGATGAAGTCGATCCAGATGACCCAAACTTGACAAAACCGATACCGCGTTACAATGCCATGCTGGCTGTACTCCGAAATACGTTGTACATGTCCGTCCGTTCCTCATTTTTCTACTTCGTAACTTTGAACTTATATCGAGCCACCTTTTTCTTTCATGCAGATATGGTGGCATCTTTGAACTGGGCACGCGTGAGTACACGCTGGATGATTTCTATATGTTGCAGTTGGACAAATTGGACCGGTTCGTATGTCTCAAGCCCAGTGGGATCATTATCCCAACCGAGGCAGAGGAGAGTAGTGATGATGATGAGGGAAGTGACGAGGACGAAAGTGACGAGGACGATGGGAACGAAGACGACGAGGACGATAACGACAGTGAAGGGGCGTCAGACTCAGAGGATGAGCAACGACGGCGAAAGAAACATAAAAGCAAGGATAAAAAAGGAAAGAGAAGGCAAGCGGAAGAGAGCGAAGAAGAACCAGAAGGGCTCACCAATGCCGATGCCTCGGCGGGTGCAAAAGCAAAGGCACCAAGTGAAGTGTTGCAGGATGACAAGTCAACAAACAAGGTAAGCCAGACTGATATGATCCGTGTTGTCGAGTGTATTAATCTGTCTCGTGCTAGGATGATCTGCGAGCCCGAGCAACGGCGTTCATGGGGGTCACTGAAAAAGACGCGACACGGTCTGCGAAGGACGTAATCAGTACACCCGCGCCAGGGGAAACGTTAGCTACGTTCTATGCGCGTTCCCGTATGTTTTTTTCATATGATCCATACTCTGCATTGACTCTGGCTATAGGTGAGTACTGGGCACAGAAAGCCCACCAGGAACATGCCAGTGATAATCGCGGAAAGCAATTACGGCGGAATGGATTTGGACTTGCTGAAGCGCGATATGGTTAGTCCATCGCTCTATGATCCTGTGCTTTGCACTCAACCTGACATGGCAGTGGAATACAAACCGATATTGGAAGAAGTGGAGAAGATTTTGGCAGAGGCTGGGTTAGACGAGAACGAGATGAAGATGCAGAGTATGAGAGATGGTGGCATAGGTACCGGACAAAGTCGGAATCGCCGTTGATGTCCACGGGGTATTTCTCAGCGATTCACGGATGCTAGAGAGTGGCTATCACTCGGGACATAATTTGGTTGGATGCATGACTACGGTTGGTCGACAGTATGAAACTTCCTCAATAGAGCAATGATTTATCTTTGAAGCTGCCCGATGATTCACTCAACGTCTCAGTCGAGTTGTGAAAACATTATTAAAATATGGGAACGTTCTGGCTGACAAACCCTTTCTCCGTCAAACCCCACAACCTACACTCCAACTTCTTTTTTTTCCTCGTCTACACTGGCAGGTCTTATACACTCAGGCTCAGATTGGACGCAGTGATGGACTTGTATTGGTGTGAAATGGACCAACGAGAAGCGTATGCTGACAAACAATGCTCTAGCCACCAGCGTGACTACCTGTGACAGTACGCGAATTAACTCGACGACTCCCGGGATGGTTCTGATATAAGCACGAAATGTACCGTACAAAAGGTTGCAGGCACCCACCAAGTGTAACGAGCTGTCAGTAGTGCGCCATCGATCGGGGGCCCTGGACAATGCAGCATTGTTCAAGCAGCATCGGATGCGATTCCTGTCAGCGCTGACATGTCACTCACCCACTAAGCTGCCGATAGCTTGGTGATGGACACGCGTAAGGAAAACAGCACCAGCACTAAACGGACCAAATTGGACACACCTGTGACCGCAAAACCAACACCGAGTCTTGCACTGTTGGAAAACGAGTCAATACCACTGAAAAGCAAACAAATTTGGTACATACCCGACCTCAGCGGGATCGGAAGTCAATCCCAGCATGGGAGCCATAAGTGCAATGTCCAGACCATTTCGTGAGTATGTGTTAATAACCAACGCAATCGAAGGAGAACCCCACTGATTCCTGAGAAGCCATATAGTACCCCAAGGACGACTACACTCGCGGTGCTTTGGAGCCAAATCATACTGATAATTAATATGGCGCACACGGTAGTGCTGAGGATGGATAACTCCACTGGACCGATGAATCGGAGCATGGGGCCGGTCGAGAATCGACCGACGAAGCTTCCTGCGTTGACGATGACTAGCTATAGATCTCCAATCATTCAGTTTCTCGAGCGCGCAATTACACGTTAACCTACAGAGTAGAATGAAAAGTTGGCACTAAGCCCATGTCGAAGGGAGTCTACCTGTATATAAAAGAAAGGATACATGTCTGTTATCTGAGAGAGGGTATATCTGCAAATCCCAGCGGGGCGCGACGTCATTGGCAAGCTTGGGAAGAAAGGGGCCAAATGCCATACCCAAGTATCGTCAACAACGACGGCACCTCCGTGAAACATTTTTTGGTTGCCTCCCAATAGCTGATCTGCTTCGTTTTTAGACGTGTAGTGCCATAACGAGGACGTGCCAAGATGCACAATAAAAACAACGATGCAGTGAGAAATGCAGCACTGATTCGTACGCTCGTGCGGAACCCGAGGGGACCATTCAATAGGTTGTTCAGCATGATAGTATGCACGATGCCACCGAGCGATGCTCCCGAGGCAACGATAGCTATCATAGTTGTGCTCTGACACTTGAAATGATGGGATAGAATTGCATAGCTAGGAAGATACATCAGCCCCTGTCCGATCCCGGCCACGAAACCTTGAGCGAGGAAGACCTGATAAGCATTTTAGTCCGTAGAAAAATATTGTGTTATAATGGATATTAAACCTGATAGTATTTCCTGGTTGAACCAGGGACAACATGAACATCGCGAAAGAGTGTAGCACCGCGCCACCAATGAAGACATGGTAACTGTCAAAAGGTTAACCAGAATATTAACACCGGACGAGACGTAGAGTAACAGCAGCTTCACAAATATCCATTGTCGAACAATGCCCCACACATGGGACCCATTCCCGCGATGAGGAATGTCCCCAAACTCCCGATCCACCTGGAAAACATTGTGGTCAGAGGCAAGCAATTAGTGGTAAAGTCGAGATACGCACGAAACAGCAGATGAACCCTTGTCTTCAAGGTACTGCTGAGCGTAGAAAGCTGGTCGAAACATAAAGCAATACTCAATTTCCGATTATGGCATCTTCCGAAGGAGACAATTTTACCTTGATACACACCGGCCGAAAGAGTTCAGATACCTGAGCGAAGAATGAATCAAAAATAACTTTCGACAGATGGGATTGCACATACCCAAAGCCGTAGAATTGAACAAGGAGCCTGTAAGATAATTCATGTTATTTATATATCTCGCGCAACCGATAATCTTACCCTGCGGTCACGCTGCACCATGCTGCCACTCCCCCATCTTTAGTGGGAGTGTGTAGTGAAGGTTTGTTGGTTGCATCTGGAGGGCCGGAGGATGTTCAGACAGCTTCGAACCAATGAAGCATCTTAGCAAAAATAGTGTAAGAGATAGATCAAAAGTCTAGTGGCGGCCTAATATATGACCGGCGTAGCATTATCGTCTGTTTAGCACAAACCTGGCACTGTTCAATTCAGCGTACGAAATAATTCAACGAATCACGGATGTGGAACCATGATCCAGATGAATCGATAACGGTTCATATCATCAGGACGCATGTCATGAACGTCATTCCACAGGCGCAGCTGACACTCGGACTAAGCTATCCAGCGCCTATTTGAGCATACGTAGGTGAATTCAGCGCACGAGTCGTATCATCTTTCTAGAGTGAGCTAAAAGACTCGTACTGACTTTTAATTGTCGTGGATCCCCAAAACCAAAACGTCAACTTCGTGGTCAGAAGAAATCATTCTGATCATACGGACGTCACGAGGGCCAGAAACGTGTCACAGTCGCTGACCGCACGTTCCGATACAATCTGTACAATTAATCCAAATCAGCACATGAGTTCACTGTTCACTCAGTCCCCGGGAATGCTGCAAAGGTCCAGACATTCGTACCAGTGACTCACTGATGACACGGGGCTTCTCGCCCCGAATGCTTTAGCCATATGCTTCTTAGAGGAAGTTCTGTAGCATTTCCAGTGATAGATTATGTCCAAAAGCCACGCGTAATCAATATCGAACTGCCAGGTTAGGCCATCGTGACTCACCAGTTATCCTGAAAAGAAAAACACGCCAACTCTTGATTCATATTCATATACAACAAGACGGTGATGGGTACATGTGACAGAAAGAATATCCCGAGAATACCCATATCAGCCGTCAAGCAAATTTACCAGTAACCGAAAAAAACTAAAATTGCCAACCTCGGGGTCCATCATTCAAATCCGGTTTGACGAGACTGCGTTGCCTTATTACCTAGAGTAGCATCTGCAGAGTTGGAGAATACTAGCCCGAGCGATCTGATAATGCGGGTGGAGAGAAAGTGGAAAGAATAACATGAAGCTGCCAGTGAAGTTGGGAGGTGGGGAAACAATTTATGTAATGACACAGCCACACTGTACCAGCCCCGCTGCACTACTAGTATATATTTCGAGTCCTTGACTCAAGGTCCCGTACCTCACAACTGAGTGCTTTCTTTTCCTCCCCACTCTCAGGTACTACAGGTTCGTCATAATGGTTTTCTTGTATAAAAGTTGGACGAAGCAGCAAGAAGCGCACGCTAACGAACAAAGCACTGGCTACCAACGCGGTCGCCTGTAACAATTTGGAAGATCAACCATTGAGCGTGATTAGATCTCGCAGGGAGACAGTCTGACATACTCCACAAAAAATAGCCGGTGCCCACCAAATGTAACGGCTTGTCAACAGTGCGCCACAGATCGGAGATCCTGCGAAATATTACACATCGTCGATCAAGAGCAGTTTTCAACAAAGCTTGATTCCGGAGACTCACCCACTAAGGTGCCGATACCTGGGGGTTGACGTATGAGATATTAGCATTTAATTGGCCAGGCCATTGCGAAGAAGTGAATAGACGAGCACAATACACATACCTGCAATCGAAAAACCAACTCCCATTCTTGCCCTACCAGACAGAATCAAAGAAGTTATCATTCAGAGTGACGGAAGGCAATGAATGCTTGGGACGGACCCAAGCTCAGTAGGGTGAGACGTTAACCCTAGCATAGGCGCCATTGCTGCGGTATCTACCGGCAGAGATGTCAGTTCCTGTTGATAATGAGATGAAAGTTAAGATACCCACTGATCCCAGAAAACAAGCCGTACAGCAACCCAAGGACAATTACACTCGCGATGCTTTTCAGCCAGATCATACCGATGATCAGTATGGCACACGCGACGATGCTGAGAATGGTTAGCTCTACTATGCCGATAAATCGGAGCATAGGGCCAGCCGACAGTCGACCGACAAAGTTTCCTGCGTTGACAATGACTAGCTGTGAAATCGAGGATCCATTCATTCACCGGCCCTCTTACACAAGAGCAGGTGTCGACTCACGGAGTAGAACGAAAAAGTGGTGCTAAGACCATGTTGAAGGGAGTCTACCTGAAAATAAAAGGAGGGATAAAAGAGTGAGAAATTAAAGAGGATGAACCTTAGAATAGCCGTGTCAGTATCAACTCGAAAAACGGTGGTCGAAACAGCCGTACCCAAGTATTGTCAACAATGATGGTACCTCCGTGAAACACTTTTTCGTCGTTTTCCAAAAGTTCACTTCCGTCGTCTCGTGACGCATGGCGTTATACCGAGGACGTGCTAGGATGCACGATAGGAATGACAATACAGTGAGAAATGCAGCACTGATGCGCACACCCGTGCGAAACCCGAGGGGCCCGTTAAGCAGGTTGTTCAGCATGATAGTATGTACGATACCACCAAGCGGTGTGCCCGAGGAAACAACAGCCATCATTCCCGTCTTCTGACGCTTGAAATGATGGGAGACAATCGCAAAACTAGGAACATACATCAGTCCCTGACCGATGCCAAACATGAGACCTTGAGCAAGGAAGACCTGTTAAGTGTTTCAGCTTCACGAGGAAGAGCCTTTTCTGCTCGGTGTCGGACCTGATAGTATTGCCCCGGTCGAACTAGGGATAACATGAAGAGGGAGAGAGACTGCAACACCGCGCCGCCAATAAACACGTGGTAGCTGTCGGTCATCCATAAGTATTTTGGCGCCCAAACAAATGTATGATGCCTCACAAATACCCCCTGTCGAATAATAGGCCACACACAGGACCCATCCCTGTGATGATGAACGTAGCCAAACTTCCGATCCATCTGAATTTAGCGGTCAGAAATGAGCAGCATCGTAAGGTTGAATGTCGCACGAGACGGCTGACGAACTCTCATTTTCGAGGTATTGTTGAGCGTATAAAGCTGATCGAAACATCGGTCAATGATCCATTCAGGACGAATGACGGCGTCCAAAGGTAAATCCCTACCTTGATACACCCCAAAAGCGTACAAGTATCTGGGCCAAAAAATGAACGGAGAACCTGAATACATTTACGGAGAACCTGAATACATTTGTCCAGTTGGACTGTACGTACCCATAACCACAGAACTGGGCAAGGAACCTGTGAAGCAAATCGTTAGGCAGCTCATTTTGGCTATAAGTGAGAGGTAATCTTACCCCGAGATCACGGTACACCACGCCGCTACTCCCCCCTCGGAAAAATCTTCTTCAGCTTGAATGCGAGTAGATGATAATAGAATCTTGTCGATGTCACTCGGACTCTGAGGAGCATTGGAAGAGGATCGAGAAACTTGGAACAGGTTGAGCATCTTATCAGAGTTGAAACGGAGAGAAATCGACGAACGATACAGCCCTCCACTATATATGCCTGAGCGTTATTACATTTCAGCTTGGTCGAGCTAAATTGAGAATTTTCAGTACGTCAGTAGGCTGACGAGGGGTATATGTGCGATCCGAGTTGCGAACGAGCCGGAGGCCGTGATTGCGAATTTGCGATTGAATGGAAGACAGTTCATATCGCCGGCAATCCGTCTGGTAGCTCTCATTCCGTAGGTGAAACTGAGACCCAATCCTGCTATCGATGACCTTGGCGCGAGTTCTTCAGGACCATTTGAACATACATGGGTGTGCCCAACCGATGGATCAGTCCCATTTTGAAACATTTTCCCAGTCCCTGGAGGGAGGCAAATGTTTGTACGTACGTCTCGAGGTCACGAGTGACGGCAACGTTGAATTCTTTGGACGAATTCCTCAATTGCTACAAATTAAATAAGTAAGCTCCTGGGCACGGGTTTATAGTAAAAAGGAGCAAAATTACTCGCAGGTTTGACTTGTCAGCTGAGTCTGAATATCGGTCCCGGACCACCGGGCCGCAAAACTACTAGACTGAGAACCGATGTGAAGGCAGAGGATGACTCGAAAGAGAATACTACATTGACGACAAAACCAAGTTGATTCAAGTCCTGGATAAGTAAATCCAAGCACGGCATGTGGCAAAGTTCTTCAACAGGACCCGGAAGCTCCGTGCCCGACGCCCACCAGCAAACACTGTAAATAAATATTCTGCGCATCTGACTCAGAAGGTTCTATATTAGTCTGCTATTTGGAACTGCCCCACTGTACTCACGGCTCGAAGGCCCAACTGTGATGAGACCACGGTGAGTCCCCAATGCACACACTTGCTCCGAGTCCGCTCGCTACGCATGTCTTTCCTCAGCATCAAGCTGGTTTGATGCATTAGTGTTGGCCCGATCTATGCGTTGACTTCCTTACACTCTTGTTTCACAGCCACACTGGTAAGTTCACCGTCACGCCTCTCTCTCCTTGAAACTAAACGGCGCAACGATAAGCGCGCACAAACCAACGCAGCACTAGCTGCCAACTTTGCGATCGCCTATCGCAATGACGAGGTCAACAGAGATTGTCAAGTAAGTACCTCGGAAAAGAAAACGCACCCCACAAAAGACAATTGGTGCCCACCAGATGTAATGGCTCGTCAGGAATGCACTACAGATCTGGAAACCTACAGAAAGGTCCACACGGTCGTTCATGTGAAGTGTGAACAAAGCCTTGATTCCGAAGACTCACCCACTAAGCCATCGATGCCTGGGGGGTAGACGGGTGTCAGTATTTGATTGGACAGACCTTCCAAGGAAGAGGAGACAAACGCAACACACCTGTGATCGCCGGAGAGGAGCGAAGTGGGAACCCGCAGGTGCGAGTGGTAGGGTACCGAAGACTAACTACGAGGCCGCCAGCCACTGCGCCAGGACCCCTAGCACCGCTCAGCGTGGTTCCTCGACAACCAAGGTCCCGGCCGAGGCCCACCGGGTACATCGCAAAACCGGCCCTCATTCCTGTCCTGCTGGAGAGAACCAGAGAGATATCTTGATGTGCCAGAAGGCGAGGAATATCCGAACGAACCCGAGCTCAGCAGGGTCAGATGTCAACTCTAACATAGGTGCCATGAGTGCGACATCTATGAGCAAGGGCATAACTTTCCGTCGATTATGAGATAAAGGATGAAATTGAAGTCGCCCACTGACTCCGTAGAACAGACCATATAACAATCCGAGTATGGCACAGATGTCAATGTCAATGCTGAGAATGACCAACTCTATTCCGATAATTGGAGCATATGACCAGTCAAGAATCGGCCAATAAGACCTCCAGCATTGATGATGATAATCTAGGCAATCCCAGGTTCATTCAGTGGCTTTCGCGCACGAGTAAAGATCCACTCGCAGCACCGAGTAGAATAAAAAGGTGGCGTTGAGTCCATGTTGAAGCCTCTCGGAGGGAATCAAGCTAAAAATAAAAGAAGGGGTAATAGAATGTTATCTGAAAGACGGTAAACCTGTGATCTCAGAATCAGTGCGTCGGCGCCAGCCATCTGGAGAAACGACAGCCGAAATGGCTATACCCAGTACCGTCAAGATGGTGGTACCCCTGAAACATTTTTTCGTCACCTTCCAAAAGCTGATTTCCGTTGTCTTGTGGCTCATGGCGTTATAGTACCGAGGACGCGCCAGCATGCACGACAGGAACAATGCAGTAAGAAATGTGGTGCTGATGCACATGCCAGTGCCCGTACGGACGAGGGGGCCACTCAATGCTGTTCAGCATGACAGCATGCACAATACCACCCAGCAATCCTCCAGACGCAACAATAGCCATCGCAACCGTGCCGTGGCGCTTGAAATGATGGAGGGTGATCGCATAGCCAGGAATACTACATCAGCCCCTGTCCGATACCTGACATGAAACCTTGAACAAGGGGAACCTGATAAATGTTTCAGTTCCAAGCGAAAAAGCATTCTTTTTCTTGGTAGAATCTGATTTGATGATACTGTCCTGGTTGGATTAGGGATAGCGTGATGAAGGAGAGACTGCCATATCGCCGTGCCGCCAAGCCTGAGTGACTAGCCTCAGTTCGCTCAACCACCCACTGGCGGTCCGAAAATTGCGTAACAAAGGAGCATTTCCCACAAGGAAGATGCTCGAATGGGACTCGTGCATATATCTCTAGCCTAGTGGAATCCTTAACCAAGACCATCACGACTCGAGCCGCGGCAGTTAGTGTAAAAACTTCAAGTTCCTCCAAACATTGACACCCAGTGTGCTGGAAGCAAAGTACTGGCCATCAATCACTAGCTAATCTGCCGAATCACCCCTCATGATCTATGTACCAATCTTCTTTTCCTCCTCATCCACAAGTACTACAGGTTCGCTACCATGGTTCTCTCGTTTCGAAGCTGAACGGCGCAACGCGAAACGGACGCCAACGAACGAGGCGCTGGACGCAAACGCGACGGCCTGTCAAAACCAAAAAAAGGTCAACCAACGATCGCCGAGCAGGTACAACCCAAGAAACGAGACATACCCCAAAAAACACAGCCGGTACCCACCAGATATAACGACCTGTCAATAAGGCGCCACCGATCGGAGGACCTGTGAATCCAAGTTGAAGCCAGCCCGACTCTTTATCTTGAGCGGATGCTGGACACTCAAGTACTCACCTACCACCCCACCGATACCTTCGAGACGCGGCGCGCGGCGCGCATCAATGTTAGTATCGGATTAGAAGAGTAGAAAAGATGGATGGGACACACTTGTGACTGCTAAGCCGACCCCCATCCTCGCCCTGTCAACCAGAAACAAACAGTGTCAATGAATTCAATATACAACATGACTTGTGAACGAACCCAAGCTCAGCCGGGTCGGACGTCAGCACTATCATGGGCGCCATGAGTGCGATATCTAGGGTAGGACATGAACACCTGATGGTCGTGATACGCAAAAATGGACGCTTACTGATCCCGGAGAAGAGACCGAATAACAACCCGAGGACAACCACGCTCGTGACAGTTTTGAGCCAGATTATGCTGATGGTTAGTATGGCAGATGCGACGGTGCTGAGGATGGTCAGCTCCACTACGCCAATGAATCGGAGCATGAGTCCAGTCAAGCACCGTCCGATGAAGCTCCCGATATAGAAAATAACTAGCTGTGAGCCCCTTCGTTCAGTAGCTCTTGCGCACCAGATCTTGTCGACGTACAGAATAGAACGAGAAAGTGGCACTAAGCCCATGTTTGAGAGAATCTAGCTGTAAATAAAAGAGGGGGTATAGGTAGGACAGCTGAAAGAGGGTAAACCTACAGACAGATCTGTCGGGACCACCTCGGGAAAGAAAGGTCGGAAAAACATACCCAATTATCGTCAACAACGAAGGTACTTCCACGAAGCATTTTTTCGCCGCCTTCCAGAAACTAATTTGGATTGTTTCGCGACGCGCGACACGATATCGAGGACGTGCCAGAAGGCATGAAAGGAATAACAACACAGCAAGAAATGCAGCACTGATGCGTACCGCCGTGCGGAACCCGAGAGGACCGTTTAAAAGGTTGTTTAGCATGATGGTATTCACAACACCACCGAAGGGGACGCCAGAGACCACGATAGCCATCATGGCCGTTCTTCTGCGCTTGAAATAGTGGGAGAGGATTGCAAAGCTGGAGACATTCACAAGCCCCAGTCCGATGCCTGGCATAAGGCCTTGAGCGAGGAAGATCTGAGAAGCGTCTCAGTCCATGTGGTAAAGTCACTTTCTCGCAGGAGTCAGACCTGATAGTACTGTCCTGGTTGAACCAAGGATAACATAAACACGGACAGAGCTTGTATCACCGCACCGCCAACAAATAGGTAGCAGCTGCCGCTATTCATAAGCATCTCGTGTCCGACCAAATGTATACCGCCTCACCAATACCCCCTGTCGAACAGTTGGCCACACATGGGACCAATAAGATTGGCTATGCATATGCCCAAGCTCCCGATCCATCTGGAAGCATTAACAGTCAGAAGTGCGCGAGGCAAGCAAGCTGAATACCGCACGAGACGGCCGATGAGCTCTCATTCTCAAGATACTGCTGAGTATAGAAAGCTGATCAAACCGTTCATCAAGATCAGTCCCATCGTCGGAAGGAAAAGTCACCTTGATACGCGCCAAAAGAGTCCAAGTACCTATACGAAGTATGAGATAATCACTCCGAACGATTGGACTGCGCGCACCCAAAGCCACAAAATTGGACGAGGAATCTGTGAGGCAAGTCATTCCGTAGTTCAATTCACTGGCCGGTGAGCGGCGAACTTACCCTGCAATCACGGCACACCATGCTGCTGAACCCCCTTCGGGAAACTCTTCTTCCTCTGGGGTGGGAGTGGACGATGGTGAAATCTCGTCGGTGCTACTCGGGGTGATGGGACTCGGAGGGGCATCGGAAGAGGATCGGAAAGCTTGGAATAGGCTGAGCATCCTATCGGAGAGATCAAAGTAGAATCGACCAACGCAAGGCTCTCGGTGGACTTATAATATAAATATCTGAGCGGAGAACACTGGTGTGTCAGCTTCGTAGAAACTGCACTCAATTCAAATACTTCTAGTACGTCAGTAGGCTGACGATGAGCGTAATGAGTGGTCCATGTCAGAAATGAGTCGGAGGCCGTGATTCCATAATTGAATTGATAACAGTTCACATCGTTTCATAACTGTCACCTCGGAGATCAGCTGACACCGCACGTGGTATCGATGACCTTGGTTCTTGAGGCCTATTTGAACATACATGGCGTGAGCTTGGCTAATTATTTCCGGTCCCAAAAGGTAAGCGGAAACGTTCGTACGTACGTACATCTCGATGTCACGAGTAACGGAGAACCCTGCCAATTCCAATCTTATCCACGCAATTAACCCAGATCGGCAGCATTGCGTCGTAAGTTCTGAAAGCAAAATTAGTACATAGGGGGCCAGACCTCTATTGATCACAAGCTATTTGGTCAGGGTGGTAAAATAACAGTAAGAGAAGACCCAGATAATCCTCTGAAGTAGGGCTTGCAACGGCTCAGAAACAGTCAGATATAAGCATGAAAGCAAGTCGTCGTCGCTTGCACTACATTGATAATTGATTCGTTTCCGTATGCCAGTTACTAGTAGCGTGTATGCGTAAGAACAAAATCGAAGAGAGGACAATCAGAAAAAACAAAAGAAAGATACCGTGACTAAGAACACCCATGCCGATTACAACAGCTCCAGAACATGCAAAAGAACTCTAAACCCTGCCGATCTCACTCTGTTCCATTGGATTCGGAGTCAACGAGGCTGTATTGCCTCATCAAAGTGCACTCCCCGCCGTTCTCCAGATCGATATTGTATGCGTAGAAATAGCCCTCGGATGATATCACCATGACTTGTGGGAGCGTACTGAGTGTGGACAAAAGGAACCCAAACATACAACCACAATTTAACTCATGAGTGACCGGAAGACACCAACGATCCAGACTCGGGCGAGAACACTTACCCGCTCAAGCCAACCACACATCGTGCTCCACTTGTCGGCAACCTTAAAAACGCAAAATCACGTGCCGGTTCCCAAAGTTCCGTCAGCGTGTTCGGAAGATATCCTCCAACAGAAGACGAGATCGATTTTGTTAGATGCATTGACCGCCTGCGAATCACTGAAGACACGCTACTGCTCTTCTTTCGTTCGTCCACGAATGAATCATAGTCGCCTGTCCGTCCATCCTCGGGATCTCTACTATCCACGGACTCCATCGGACTCGAGGGACGGTCTTTTTTATTGCTCCCTGATACTTGCCGAGGGCCGAGCTTGAATATGTGGACAGTATCGTGGGCGGAGCTCACGGCGAGTAAACTCCCCACAGCATTAAACGACATGCTGTAAATCCTGGTCTCTCGTGTACCTCTTCGGAACTGCCACAGCCGTTCTGCACCGGGGATACTCCATACACGGATGACGGTACCCTTATCGGATGCGGTCGCTAATAGAGTGCCAGATGGAGAAATTGCCAGAGCAGAGAGTGGTGATTTGTGGGCGCGGATAATATTGGTGAGTGTCAGAGTTGTCGTTGAGAACAGGAGGACATCGCCCGCGGCTGGTTGCTGGGGTGCACTAGGCTGAGAAGTGGCCACGGGCGCTGAGGTTGAGGGTGATGGAATAGGTGAAGGGTATGCTAGGTACGAGTTCTCGGCGTTGGGGGAGAGGGCGCATATTGCTGTCCAACACAGTAAGGTAACCAACATGCAACTATATGGTGCGTAATTACCGTCTGGGTTTGGCGCCGTTTCAATGACATGTAAAAGACGCATATTGGATATATCGTAAATGTATATTTCGGCCTCGAGAACGATGACAAGGGTTTTGCGATTCAGCTTGACGGCAAGAATGGAGGAGGGAAAGAGAAGTTCGCAAATCATTGACTGACGCTGCAACACGAAGGTGAGTGAGAGAAAATCAGGGTAATGATGTGAACAAACCTTGGTGTTGACGATCTGGAGTTTCCGTGGACTGGATTGAGGCTGATCTGCAGCGCCGACGAGAGCGATGAGTGACGTGCAGAAGAGCATTTCAACAATCCCACGTGCACCATCGTCTGTACGCAATCCATCTCCGTGAACGGGGGTCATGTGTCAGGGTGCTGCGGACGCACTCATGGTATAGACTCTTCCGAAAGGATCACAGTTGGTAATGCTATAACCTTTGCGAGTTCCGACTGATATACATCTACAAGGGCGAGTGAGAAGGTGTATCCTGCGCACGAGAGTGGAAACGTACGAGTAATCCTGGTTAAAATTTGCGAAAAGCATGTTCGGGTTCGTCTTCTCGGCCATGGTTGTGGTAGTCGGAGATGCGTCACGCC
>JBBPUM010000285.1:0-20457 GCA_038094695.1 Chiua aff. virens | reverse complement strand
GGTAGAGCCACCCGCTTGACCACGATGGGCTCCGCCTGCACTGCAGCCGGCAGGTATGCGGTTGTGCGGGTAGCTGTAGTCCTCGTCACTGACTGACAGCGGGATATTGTTAAGAAGAAAACGGACTGTCGAGAGATCGTCGTAGCTCTTGTTGTCGTCGACCTTCATTTCATCGGGCTCGGTGGTGAGTTCCGGTATCTCTTCTTGTACGAGTCCATCTTTGTGCGTGCGAGACCTCCGTTGGCTATTGCAATCGTGAGCTACTACGCTGTCGTAAGAATGGTTGACTGGTCTTACGAGCTTCGGTTCGCCGGGCATGAATCAGAGCGGGTGTCGTCAATTGATGCGATACGATCTCGCTGAGCGTGATGGAGACGACGGAATCACGGCGACATTTACGACGAGAGAAATAACCGACTGACCAAGCGAAATTTGCTGGTGATATTGGCAAACATTTTGCCCACGTGTCAAGTCGTCGGGAAGAAGGAATGAAACGTTGTGCGGCTGAGCAGCGTCGCCTAGAAGATGAATAGCTGAATGGTCTTGGCTCGGGGGATGGTGGCAGCACCGAAAGGATGCGAAGGCAGAGGCACCCGAGGACATGAGTAGCAAGGGCAATGCAGAGGAGAGGAGAACGCAGACGGGAAGAGACGGAACTGGAGACAACGTTGGAATCACCAGCCTTATATACTGCCTGCAGAGAAGTCAGCCGCTCGATCCGGAAACGTCAGTCTTGGAAGATGAACGGACCTGTTAAAAATCACACTTGGTTCGTCTTGGACGAGTTGATTGATGGAGCCAAACAAGCTTACACACGGACGCGACACGGACGCGTCTCATTGCATCAATCACTACAACAATGACCGACAGATCACCCAGAGTCAACGCGGCGCGTCTTTCGAACTTTCTTGGCCTCCCTGTACGATTGCCATGCAAAGTGCTCGGTGTGAGTAATCTTGTGTCATTGGTCGGATGAACTTTTGGATCAGAATAGACTCCCTAGCCCAACGCCGACGGCGTTCTCGTAGAAGCATGTGATGGAGGACAAGTTCAGATACTCTTGAACAAGGTGTGTCGGATGTGCATATGTACTGTATGTTCATCTGACGAAATCGGGCAGAACCTGGACCAACGGGTGGAAGGGACTTTCGTCGAGGTAATTGGCAAGGTCGAGAACGAGTCAACCCTCAAATTCCTTCTCTGTCTCAACTTGGACTCGGACAAAGAACTTGGTGAGTTCCACAATTTGGTGGCCCTTTCAGTAGTTTTGACCAGATACCAGACATGAAACTAGTCAATGATGTCGTCGAACTGACCTTTGACCCAAGATTCTCAAAAATGTTTACCTGAGGTACCTCACTCCTCCTCCACGTGCTCGTAAACTATTTCTACCCAAAAAAACGACATTCCACATCCCTACGCTGACGGACCTGCTCCCGACTTCGCCATCTTCTTGTCGTGGCCTCTCTTGCGGTTGCTAGACCCACGCTTCTCTTTGAATGCTCTCTCGCGTGCCACATCTCTCTTTTCCTCTGGTCCGGCTTCCCCGTTTCCCCCTCGTCCCTTGCCTCGTCCCCTGCCTCGTCCTCTCCCCCTGCCTCCGCCCCTTTGCCCATCACTAGGTTGATCCCTTGATCTTTCAGTAACGGGTATAGGTACTGTTCTATTCCCAGAAAATTCATGTTTCTGTAATATGCGTTCCTTCTTCGGCTGGAGCAGTGTATATCACATCTGTGAATAAGAATGTATCCATATAAAACTGGACTCACGTTTCTCTCCAGCATGATTCTCCAGCCTTCGACCTGTTCATCTGTCCAACCTGAAGCAGGAACCTTGGTTATTCAAATGAAGATTTCAATGGCCTGATCATCACCTGTTTGTCGCTTGAGATCACTGCGCTGCTTGCTCCTTCTTGTCTGAGCATCCCGATCAAATAATTTGGGATCTCGGATGTATGCCAGCTCTAATATGGTCTCGGGCTTGACGGGGTCAACACCGCGTTCGTCGTCCTCTTCGTCGTCACTACCTTCTCCATCGCCCAATACTCTGACGGTGCTTGCGCCTGGTTCCTCTAAGTCATCATCAAGATCAACCACATCAAGTGCTCTGGGCCGTCCATTCTCTTCATCCTCCGAATCTATCGACATCGCCTCGGCAAGCTGGAGAATCTCCGCCTTCATCCGTTCGACTTCTCCCTTGTCCCTCGTCAAAGACGTTTCGTCTTGTCTACACGAGGGATTGTCAACATGTCATCTCGCCCCTGACATTTCGGAACATACTTTTTCTTCCCA
Source organism: Chiua aff. virens (assembly GCA_038094695.1). Lineage (NCBI taxonomy): Eukaryota > Fungi > Basidiomycota > Agaricomycetes > Boletales > Boletaceae > Chiua > Chiua aff. virens. The sequence goes on along the minus strand of JBBPUM010000285.1, from coordinate 18,166 downwards.
ACATGCACACGATGGAGGTCCATGACCTCTTCATCAAATACATTTCTCCTTTCTATAGGCGCGTCAAGAGGCACAGCAGGGACTGCCGCGAGGACTTCCGAGTCAACCATGCTCGTTCCGAGTGCATCCTCGTCCGGGGCCGTTCCCTCCAAAAGGGCCTCGATTACTCTCTCGGCATTGCCGTGGAACGGAAAGGAAGGATGTGTCAGCAACTTGCGAATATACTCTGGTGAATGATCTGGGAAAATGTCGAGCACTTGAGTCACTTGCAAGTCAAGATCGGCGTCGTGCGGTGGCATGGGCTCGGGAGCGGTCGCCTTACCCTTGCCCTTGTCGACAGAGACGGGCTGGGCGGCCAGAGGCGCCTTTGCAGACGCCCGGGGAGCGATACCGGACGAACGCAGGACCAGCTTGAGCACACCCGGATCTTTGGCATGCCCCCCAGACGTCCCAGGTTCCACGTCAAGGGAACGCAACGTAGACTCCAAGAGTTCCATCCGTGCATCATCGCGCGAGACACGCTGCAACACCGACCCCAACGTCCTGTCCAAATCATACGCATGCTGATAATCCGCGACGAGCGATCGGTTGAGGAACGGGACCGGCTCGGCCGGACCCACGGGTGCAGACTGTGGCATGATATCGAGGAGTGCAAAGACGATCCCAAACGTTCGCTCTGCCTCTCCTGCAAGCTCTGTTCCGGATGCTGCAGAGAGATCCTGTACCATTGCCGTCACGATCAGATGGAAGGTGTCGACGATGTCCACTTTGGTATCGAGCCATATGCGCTCCCAGTGATCGAGCTCTGCGTTATTAATGTCTGTGCGGATGCCGCTGTATGACCGAGAGATGGCAGTGAGACCGTCGTCGTACGCGCGTGCGAGTGAGAGGATGAATTCCTTGCTCTGCACGAATAGACGGACGAGGGCTGGCGGACTGGCTCGAAGAAGGCTGGCCAAGCACCGGGCTGTCTTCCGGAGACCATACAGGCCCGAAGATCGCGCTGGGGACAGTAGGGTCGTGAACGCGGGGACAACTTCTGATGAAAACTTTGCTGGAAGGTCGGGGTTGCCATCGAGAGCTGCAAGTAAGATTGATCTTAAACGAGTGGGCTTGGAAGGAAAGGCGATACAGAGATCGAGGAGCGTTCTGAGCTCTAGTCCTGGTGCAGATGATGCGATCTTTTCTGCAAGGACGAGTACGCGTTGATGCAGGCGGACGTCATGATTTGCAGGTGTAGTATCTTCCCAGATAAGGGCCTCGAGAGACTGGTGTACCGCGTCGGCCGCGTAGGTAGCAACAAAGCCACGGGTTGATTGGGTATTCCGCTTCGCGGGTGGTAACGCAATTACTTGTGCAAGTGCATTCGAGAGATTGAGATGAAAATGAACTAGCTGCGACGCTGAAAAACCCTTTCTTGACTGTGTGGAAGGGTAGATGGGAAGTGGTGCGAGAGCCAGATCAACCATGTAGATGAAGCATGAGTGAGAGTGGGAAATTCAAGTCAGATAGCTTTGTCCGACTCGGAGCTGTGCTCGAAAACTTGACCTTTTCAAGCTATTTCGACGGACGCAGTCCTCTCCAGTGCCAATCTACCAAACTCATGTCCACCACTTCCTTGAATACCTCACGACACGACACGACAGTAACTTGGCCTTGTATGTACACTCACCCTCTATGCATCGAGAGGCAATTGACTCATACTAGTACTTGTACTGGCATCGAGCCCGATCCTTAGATCATGCAAGATCTTGACAAGTGAGAGCACCAGCGCTTCTGCTTCCACCACATCACTCGCTCACCCAACAGGGGCAGCAGCAGTGCTCGTTGCTCGTCGCCTGAGTCGCCTGTTTCAGTGCATTCATCCCTGGGGTCCGTGCTCACTTCAGCCGAAGATAGGAGAGGTTACAACTCCGGTCCTTCTTGCTCTCGAGACAGGCATCTCGCTAGTAACTCCACCACCTTGGTTGAAATTCATTTCTGCTAGGAGTTGCCAAGTACGTCTGTACCTTATAGGGGGATAATTTATGCTATTTTAATTTATTATTATTATGAAGCATTCACAAGTTCTAGCGCAGTACAGTAAAGTGGGCATCCGACATATCATTTTAAAACCTGAGACCCGGTCCTAAACCATCTACGCCCGATGTCAACGAGCCTTGAAGTGTTCGTGAGGTGGTACCAGGTTCGGAATCAGACTTCGGATGCGGCATCCATATGTACCTTCGACGATGGCCCCCTGCATCTTGAACCTGGTTTGCCATCGACTCTTCAAACCCGACTGTATAATGGGGAAGCGAAAGCAGGTCTGGGGATGATGGATTTATCCCGTGTGTGCGTAGGTGTCGCTTTGCGTTTGATCGCACAGCAAAACGTTTTTCACAATTCGGTACAATGCATTTGTAGGCTAGAACATGGAAAAGCAAACGAGCAAGTCACGTGATGATGACCTATAAATAAAAATAAAATAAAATGATGCGTACGCTTAGCCCCAGAATGGGTATTCATATGAGTAGCCAACCCGCTTGGCCGAGGGAACATCTTCTTGCACTGCTCACACTGGTGCATTTTCGACTTTTTCTGCTGTCTTACGTCGGAGGGTGTTTGGTCTCTGGGTCCAGAGTTAATAAGGCTGTGCGGTAATAGGAGCGGGTCACTGTTAGAAGGTTGCACAACTTGCACTGGCCCGCGGAACTGGCTTGATTGGGCTACCTCTTTGCTCTCCTGCCGAAGCCGTATTCCAGGACCCTGGAGCTGTGCAGTCGTGGGCAAGATCGACGGTGAAGACAGGGAGGTCATGGAAGAGGACCGGTGCGTGACCCCTGATTCCTCATCCCCAATGGTGTTCATATCCAACAGACCACGCAGCATACGTCGATTCCCAGGGTCATCGACGGGCTGGAGCATCGCGTCAGACAATTGGAATGTCATGACGGATGGCTGGAGTGCCTGCGCACGTAATATGTGATGGGGCGATTGGGAAACCTCCCATGATGCTTGGATCTGAAATTGATTCATCATCGGTGACATTTGGACCACGTCTTCGACATCGGAGTCTTGATGGGACTCATCAGATGCCGGTGTGCTCTCCGGTGGCTCGCTTGCTGATGACCTGGTCATTCTCGGGGGCAGCTGCATCGAGGAATATTCCACTTGCGCGCAAGAGGGCTGGTGTGTCCGTCAGTGGCTTTGAAGATGAAGGAAGGTTGTAACCTACCCAGGAGTTCCTGCGGCACGGCGGAGGACTATGTAGAGGAGCATGAATGGGCAGTGCTGCAAGGCCGCGAGGCGAGCGATCATCGAACCCAGATGTGGACGTGACGGGAGAGCGTGCGTCATCAGAGAAGCGTGAATAAACCTGTTCACCATCGACTCCTGCAAACTTAGCCATTGTACTTTGTAGATACACCACATCTAGGTTGGTCAGCCTCCATGACGTACATCTCTGGGAAAGATTTGTTACCTCCTTCCCGTACTATCGAATAGTTTTGCTTCACCTCTGTCAGAAGGCGGTCGTTTTGCGATGTCTCTGCGGGCTTGAGCAGACCCTAAGAAATTGTTAAAGAAGAAAAATAGGAAGAAAATAACAGGGGACGAACGTTCTGAAGGAGCGAGATCCAATGACTATCGTGAGTAACTGCGACACTCGCAGAAGGGGCCTATGATGGGAGAACGCAAGTACCTAAAAAACCATCGTTGATGCTATATACTCGGGATATGAGACACACCTCTTGCAATAGAAATTTATTTATGGCGTCGGAAGGGTGGAATAGCTGCACACGTATCTCATTCGAAGGTCACTTCTGATAAATAGGACGAACCTTCGCTATTTGTGGAATGCGGTGAATTATAATGTCCTCCATGGCATCGTTCTCAGTCGTGTCCACATTCTTATCAGCCCTTCTTGAAGTATTTGCCGCTGAAGCTGGAGCGCTGCCATTCCCAGAGAGTCCGCCCCACAAGCTCGAGAACCAGGACCCGCTAGAAAACTCGACGCGGTAAGGGTGTACGGTGGGATTATCTGCCTTGACGTCTACCCATTTAGAACCCAATATGCCTTCCCGGATAGCAATCTTTAGCCCTTGTATGAACACAGTCTGGTTCGGTACTCCATTGTAATACCGGTCTGAAGGTCCAACACGCCAATCCATGGCTTGTGTGGTCTCCCAAGTGTAGCATGCTCCAATGTTTCCCTCACCAACTTGCACAGCCTTGAATTGGGCTAAGGCGTCACCTCTGCCAGCAGGTTGTTGATATGCAGCAAGAGACCAAGAACAAGCCTTGTAAAATCCAGTTATCAAGTATAGAGAATCGTGGCTGACGATGCGACCAAGGTCTCGTTCCGCAAACGTGTACCACTCCACCGCATGTTGAATCGCCTGATCAAGGAAGGGACGCTCGTTTCGGAGATAGTAGCGTTCAGCACCTTCGGGGAGAATGAGTGCAGCACCATCCTTGGGAGACAGTGTGAATTCATAATTGAGAGGGCCTGGCTGTATGTGCCTTTCGATGACAGTCAGCACTACAACCAGATTTTTGCGTGGAGACCAAGCAAAGTCATGTCGCACCTTTCTGAAACTTCTTGAAGAACATTTGGACTGTTCACCCTTGCCATCGAGGAACTTGAAATGACGCGACCCGCATTTTCGGCATCGGGGTACTTGGCGATATCTCGTCCGTCCAACATAACGTGAGTAAAGTTGTCCGGGACACCTTTCCCTTGATGAAGTAAATGCTCCTTTGGTAAGCATATATTGAAAAAGACATCAAAACTGCCATCTTGTGGGACAACAACGCCGACATCTCCAATTCGGAATCCTCCTCGGAGATATTCTTCCGGAAGGTTCAGGTCGGGTTCAGGGGTCCACAACGGGTATCCGCGATCTGAGACTAGATGTCTCGCGTAGACAGCTTGCGGGGATTGGGGCATGGGAGCTTCAAGTTGATCACCGGAGCATCTCAACAAACATTGCCATGAGCGACTTTATGCTGTACCGGTGGCAATGCAATGTGTGGGCCGCACTAACAACAAGCCTACATCTCACTAGTTACTACTAGAAGATAAATATTCGACTTACCACTCTTCAGCGTCCAAGACTCGTCAGTGCGTCAACAATTTCCCCATGGCCTTAACCTAAGCTTCTATGCAAACTTCTATGTAAGCGAGTTTGGAAATGTCGTAATAAATTTGGCCAAGCTGTACAAGTGTTAAATACTCAATGGCGTCCGGACCACATGCAAATGCACAATCGATGTACCCTCTGACAAACTAGATATAGATATCCACAATGAATGGCCCCCTATCAACGGTGACATTATGTCAGAAAAAGTCCAAGAAGACAACAATTAACATACTAACATGGAGTTCCCAAAGAGTTATCTTAACCGGGTATCTTGTCGGTTGTGAATCCCTTAAGAAACGCATAGCTATCTCGCAAAACCCGTGAGGGTCGGTCATGCTAGTGACATCACGCCCACTAATGCAACGCACCGTTTGATGACCAGCACTACCAACAATAGCTTGCTCAGCAAGATTATATGGTAATGTCGACCAGCAACTCCGCCACGCTGCGGAGGTCTGCAATGATACCCGGCATAAGCTGGGTCCTTCTAGGATTCGACTTCGAGCTGAGGCCTCCAGAGACTACTCACTAGTATATAATGCCGTCCCTTTTGCAGCTGTAGGGCGGTTTCCATAGGTATTATGCGTGTGGGTATCATGGATTTCGCAGGTATCTCCTCAGTGCCAGACTGACCAACAGTCGCAAGGAATGGTACGTTGACCTGAATAATCGTTGCTGACCGTCGATTAGTGCTATAGGACATGTTTCAGACAGCGAAGGACAAGACCATGCAGTACGCACTATACGTATTGATGGCAGTGATGATTGAACCACTTGATGAAGTGGAGGTTGCAGGCGCATCTTGAATAGCCCGCATGCGAGCCTTGTGCGATGAGCTCAAGACATTATCTACAATACTTCGATTCCTGCGTGCGCACGTTGTGTTAGTCATACTGCGAGTACACAAGGGGAAGGAGAAGAGTATTACCTTTGCCGTCTTGGATCCTCTGTCGGCCGAGCGACACTTGAGAGGATGGATGCCTTCCGCGTTGTCTCCTGCGCAGCTGGCAGAAGACATCTACATCGCCACATTCTTGATCACGGTGAGCTCCACTTACACGACAGGTGGCAAATATATGACTGTGGATAACCGTGGTCATCATTCCTGGCTGACACTGGGGTATTGTTAAGAACGGGCTTTCGAGGGATCGTTGTAGCCCTTGCTGTCGTCGATCTTCATCTTGTCTTGTACGAGTCCGTCTTTGACCGTGCAAGATTTCTATTGGCCATTCCACTCGTGAGCTGCTACCCTGTTGTAAGAGTGGCTGACTGGTCTCGTGGGTGCTTTGATTTGCCGTCCATGGATCAGGGCGGGTGCCATCAATTAATGCGATACGACCTTGCTGGGGGTGATGGAGACGACGGAACCACGGCAACATTTACGACGAGAACAATAACTGACTAGTGCGACCAAATGAAATCGGCTAGTGGTATTGGCAAACATTTTGCTCGCGTGTCAAGTCGCCGTCGGGAAGGAGTGAAATGTGCGGCTGAACAACGTCGTCTAGCAGATGGTCAACTGGATGGTCGTAACTCGGGGGACGATGGCAGCACCGAAAGGATGTGAAGGCAGAAACACCGGAGAATATGAGTAGCAAAAGTAATGCAGGAAGAGGGAACCCAGGGAAGAGAAGGAGCTGGAGACGAAGTTGGGGTCGCCAGCCTTATATACTGCCTGCCAACAGGTCAACCCCTCGACTCAGAACTGGAGCACAAAACACACGTCAGTCTTGGAAGAAACGACCATCCTCTGAACGCACCTGAAGGCCTGATACTGGTTCAACATCTTGGAGAAGTGACAGTTAGAGCCAAACAAGCTTACATACACAGACGCGGCTCAGATCATCGCATCAATCATCACAACAATGGCCGATAGGTCCGAACCCCGAGTCAATGCGGCATATCTTTCAAACTTTGTTAGCCTCACTGTATGATTGCCATGCAAAGTGTTCAGTACGAGTAATCTTGCGTCATGGGTGGGATGAACTTTTGGATCAGACTGGACTCCCTGGCCCAACACCGAAGGCGTCCTCGTAGAAGCATGTGGTGGAGGATAGGCCCAGACACTTTTGAATAAGATATGTCAAGCACGCCTATATATTGTATGGATCATCTGCTCTCTTCATCCTCTTCATCCATCGGCATCACCTCAGCAACCTGAAGAATCTCTGCCTTCATTTGCTCAACTTCTGCCTTGTCCCTCGTCAAAGACGCTTCGTCTTGCCTACACAAGGATTTGTTAACACGTTATTCTGCCCCTGACAGTGATACTCTGGAACATACTGTTTCTCGCCAACATGTACACAATGGAGGTCCATGACCTCTTCATCAAACACATTTCTCCTTTCTATAGGCGCATCAAGGGGCACAACAGGGACTGCTGTGAGGGCCTCCAAGTCAATCATGCTCCCTCCAAGGGCGTTCTCGTCCGGGGCTGTTCCCTCCAAAAGTGCCTCGATCACTCTCTCGGCGTTGCCACGAAATGGAAAGGAAGGATGTGTCAGCAACTTGCCAATGTGCCCTGGCGAATGACTTGCAAGTCAAGATCAGCATCATGCGATGACGTGGGCTCGGGAGCGGTCGCCTTGGCTTTGCCTCTGTCGACGGAGACGGGCTGGGTGGCCAGCCTGAGAGGCGCCTTCGCAGACGCTCTGGGAGCGATACCAGCCGAACACAGGATAAGCTTCAGCACACCCAGACCTTTAGTGTCCCCCCTAGATGTCCCAATTTCGACGTCAAGGGAACTCAACGTAGATTCCAAGAGCTCCATCCGTGCATCATCACGTGAGACACGCTGCAACACAGACCCCAACGTCCTGTCCAAATCATACGCATGTCGATAATCTGCGACGAGCGATCGGTTGAGGAACGGGACCGGCTCAGCCGGACCCACGGGTGTAGACTGTGACACGATATCGAGGAGTGCAAAGACGATCCCAAACGTTCGCTCTGCCTCTACCGCAAGCTCTGTTCTGGATGCCGCATAGAGATCCTGCACCATCGTCGTCATGATCAGATAGAAGGTGTCGACGATGTCCACTTTGGTATCGAGCCATATGTGCTCCCAGTGATCGAGCTCGGCGTTGGTAATGTCTGTGCGGATGCCGCCATATGATCGAGAGATGGCAGTGAGGCCGTCGTCGTATGCGCGTGCGAGCGAGAGGATGAACTCCTTGCTCTGCGCGAATGGACGGACGAGGGCTGGCGGACTGGCTCGAAGAAGGCTGGCCAAGCACCGGGCCGTCTTCCGGAGACCATACAAGCCCGAAGATCGTGCTGGGGACAGTAGACTCGTGAACGCGGGGACAACTTCCGATGAAAACTTTGCTGGAATGTCAGGGTTGCCGTCGAGAGCTGCAAGTAAGATTGATCTCAAACGAGTGGGCTTGGAAGGAAATGCAATGCAAAGATTGAGGAGCGTTCTGAGCTCTAATCCTGGCGCTGATGATGCGATCTTTTCCGCAAGGACGAGCACGCGTTGATGCACTGCCAGGCGGACGTCATGATTTGCAGGTGTAGCATCTTCCCAGATAAGGGCCTCAAGAGATTGGTGTGCTGCGTCAGCAGTGTAGGTAGCAACAAGGCCACGGGTTGATGGGGTATTCCGCTTCGTTGGTGGTAACGCGATCACTTGTTCAAGTGCATTCGAGAGATTGAGATGAAACTGAACTAGCTGCGACGCTGAAAAATCCTTTCTTGCTTGTGTGGAAAGATAAATGGGAAGTGGTGCGAGAGTCAGATCAACCATACTCATGCAGATGAATTATGAGTTAGAGCGCACTGGGAATATCACTCAAGCCGAACTGTACGTTCCGACTCAGAGCCTCGTGCTCGGAAAATGAAAGCTGGACCTTCTCAAGTCATTTCGATGGATTCCTCTCCAATCTAATATCAAACTCATCCCTCTCTGAATACCTTGTGATATGACAATAATTCAGCCTCGTATGTAGCCTACCCTCCCCCTCGGTGCATTGACGCTGGCAGACAATTGACTCATACTAGTGCTTGTACCGGCGTCGAGCTTGATTCTTAGATCATACTTGAAGGTTTTTGGAACAAAGGAGATGCACCAGCGCCCGCAGCTCGTCCCCCGAGTTGCCCGTTTCAGTACATTCACCCACCAGGCCGCCACTCCCGGATCCCTGTGTCTCCTTTGGGACTTTGTGCATATGCATCATTCCAACTCCTCACATCCCACTCCCCGGGATCCAGAGTACGTAATCCGACCGCCTGGTGCATGTTATCCGCACACCCGGCAGCTCGGGGTTCGGGCTGAAGAGTGCCAACTTTGTCCCCCCTTTCCAGCTTTCCGCTCGCTGGAGGAGCGATGTCTAAAGATGGAAAGATTTGTAATTCCGGTCCATCTTGCTCTCACGATAGACCCATCTGGCAACCCCGCCACTTTGGCTGACTCTAAAGTTGCCGAGCACGTCTGCGTAGGAATAGGATAGTGCTGCAAGTAATCATTGAACCTGGATATGGCCACCGTGGGGGGAGAAGGTGCGTCGTCAGCGAAGCATGAATAAAGCTGTTCACCGTCGACTCCCGCAAAGTCGGCCATTGCGCTTTGTAGGTACACCATATCTGAGTTGGCTCAACCTCCGACATACATTTCAGGGAAAGATTTGTTACCTCGTTCCTGTACTATGGAATATATATATTTTAAATTTCACCCCTGTCAGATGGTGATCGTTTTTCTGCGGGCTTGAGTCACGGTAGGCCCAGGGAGATGGTTAAAGAAGAAGAGGAGGAAAATGACATGGGACGAACCTTTTCAAGGAGTGAGATCCAATGACTATCGAGAAGTTTTGAGTGACTGCGACATTGGCAGAAGGGACCAGAGAACGCAAGTACCTAGGTAGTTATTGCTGATGCTAGTACACAGTCATGATATGAGACACTCCTCTTGCAACAACAATTTATTGATGACGTCGGAGGGGTGGAATAGCCACACACGCACCATGATCTCATTCGAAGGTCACTTCTAATGAATAGGACGAACTTTCGCTATTTGTAGAATGCGACGGATCATCATGTCCATCATGTCCTCACTAAAATTGTTATCGCTTTCCATCGGCAACCATGGTATCGTTCTCAGTAGTGTCCGTGTCCATATCAGCCCTTTTTGAAGTATTCGTCGCTGAGGCTGGAGTACTGCTACTCCCAGAGTCCTCTCCACAAGTTCAAAAACCAGGAGACGCTGGAAAACTCGATGCGGCAAGGGTATGCGTGGGATTATCTGCCTTGACATCCACCCATTTGGGGCCAATATACCTTCCTGGATGGTAATCATTAGCCCTTGTATGAACGCAGTCTGGTTTTGTACTCCGTTATAATACTGGTCCGGAGGTCCAACGGCCGATCTATGGCTGGTGTGATCTTCCAAGTGTAACATGCTCCGACATTTCTTGAGTTTAGATTTATTTACACAAGACTAATCAGTTAAAGTGATGTGTGCCGCAGCGTCTCGCCTTTTTTGATTCTCTGTCCGGCGAGACTTCAGGAGTACGGGCGACCTCTTTTTCGCCTTATTTTTCTCATCATCTCGCTAGAAGTGTCGCCTGTATTGTGCTTTTCTTTTTCCCGTGCCCTCCTACATCCTTTGTTCTTGTAGCACATTCCTCGGGCAACAGTGAATCACTGTACTCTGCATATTGGCTGTTCTGAGCTCTGTGAATGGCACTAGTGCAACACGCGCATCCCCTATGAGGCAGGGATCTCAATCACTCGTGGACTCCATTGGGCTAGCGATCCAAGTGCAGCTTCAGCCCCACGACGTCGACCTATCCATAAAAGCTTTGATCCCTTCGCGTGCCCTACCCCGCACGTTAGTTAGTCTGAGTTCTGTGAATAACATCAGTGGAATACGCACCAGGCAAGGTCACAGGTAACTTCGTGCAGTGCATTGCTTACGAGGCAGAGATCTCAGTCCCTTGATTTGGACTAGCGACCACAGTGAGGCTTCAGCTCTGCAACGTCGACACGTCCGAAGAAGCCTTGGTCCCCTCGCGTGCAATACCCTGCACGTTGGTTGGTCTGAGTTCTGTGAATGACATTAGCGCAACACGCGTCAGGCAAGGTCACAGGCACCCACCGTGCAGTACATCACATGCGAGGCAGAGATCCTAGTCGCTTGATTTGGGCTCTATTGGGCTAGCGATCACGGCGAGGTTTCGGCTTCTCAACGTCGACGCGCCGATAGAAGTTTTGGTCCCCTCACGTGCGGCAGCGGCACCCTGCATATCGTCTTGAGTCATGTGAATGACATCAATGCGACACGCGCCAGGCAAGGTCACAGGTACCTACGTGCAGTGCATCGCTTACCAGGTAGAGATCTTAGTCGATTGATTTGGACTCCATTGGACTGGCGATCACAGCGAGGCTTCGGCTCCGCGACGTCGACGCGTCCAAAGAAGTTTTGGTCCCCTCGCATGCAGGGAGGCCGTCCCATCATGAGGTTGCCAACAGCATTTGGAGCAATATGCCAATAGCAAGCATCCATATGCAATATAAATTGTCGGAAAAACCCAAACCACCATTCCAACATAGCCTAAAATGGGTCATTTACATTCGTTTTGTTGCACACCTCGGTCCCAGCTGACAAAATAGAATATTTTAATATTTTATATCATGATAAGTACTTAATATGTGACAATTTTATCCTGTCCCTCAAGCCCGCTCCGGTATATGAGCAGTACACTTCCAGTCATCACTGGCAGGACCTGCAACCCTGACCCGCAGTACAAACGAAAATACCTAATGCGAAGCTTTTTCAAGCCTCGAGGTATGCGTGCGGCACTTGCGCCCATGGACTTATTCATTCGTCATCGCATCCCCCCGTCGGAAGCCGATCGTCTCAACGTACTAAGCCCGCGCATCTGGACGAAAGTCCATGACGAATCCACGCGATATATGTAGAGAACTTTATAGGCGCAAGGTTGTGATCGCGGAGGGTTCCGAATGGCGCCGAGAATTCCACAAGCGAAATTTTAATGGTTATTCACATCTCCGAATCATTTCCTGGAACTCGCCACATGTTAATTCTCTCTAGACCGTCTATCGCTGGCGTGTTGCCCGGCCATGGTCCGCTAAAGATTCCACCGCACCTAGTCGTAATTTAACTTTCGTTATGGAATTTGGTGCACGGTGCCACTGCCTTTATAAGGGCCGTGGAAACGAGTCTGCATGGGTATCGATGCACTCACAAATGTTCGAGTCTTCTTCAATCAAGCTCGATCCCGTTACTTCTTTGAGCACCTCGCGATATGACGGTAACCCAGCCTAGTGCGTAACCTCGCCTCTATCCAGACAATTGACCCATATTTCCCCAAGTATCGAGCTCCATTCTCGAGTTATTAACAAAGGTCCATCCTCCCGAAGCAGGTCAATTCTTGAAGTACTTCGAGCTCGACAGTTTGGCTGACGCTTTTCTCATGGCAGTACCTCATTACTTACGCGTTGGCGCCGCTACATCCATCCGGAGGGACAGCCATACTTCATGCAGGACACCGAATTCAATCTTACCGTGGTTACCGAAGCGTACGTCGATGATGCACAGATCGCAGGCCGAATCCTCGATTGTATAAAGGCTGTGCATAAGAAATTATTATGCAATAACATTAATCTTCCTCCACGATGTGAACTCTTTCTGGAACTGGGAGATGATCACATGTCATGCCATTACTACTTTGTCGACCATGTCGAGAAGGCATTATTCTGGCTCGAAGATATCTGCACTGAATCCCTTGGCATTCCCGCAGCAATGTCTTCCTCACATCTTGGTCAGTTTTATTCGTTTGGACACCTTCTCTGTTTGACACTTCCACTATTAGAAACGGCGCTGCAGCGGCTGTATTGGGCTCATGTTGAACTTTTCCCGATGCATCACGAGAACCACGAACAGGAATTCTCTGTGATTGTAGACAAGCTCTATGATATCATCTCTCTCGGCCAGGCAGGTAGGAGATCACAATGCTAGGATTTCATTCACAGACTGAGTCAAAGAAAATAGATAGATTGACGTCGAGGACTTCGACATTCCCATACACTGCAGACACGTGCACACATTTCTTGAAGCTTCTAGGGAGAAAGCGAGGTGAGTCATTTTTGGCATGTAAACGTACTTTGACATGGCTGAAGCATCTTAGGGAAGTGCGTGGATGGGTACACGCTCTGTTATGCCGGTAAGCAGTAACTATTCGAGATACCCTACATCTTTGTTGATAAGTTTTCGCCAGCGCGTCTAGCCAGCGCTATAAGTGTGTCTGGTAGCTTTTGGATGGGTACTTGACACCAATTTCCATCATAGTGAATCAACGCTTCCTTACGTTCTATGGACAGCAATCTGCCCAGTTAGATCGGTTACAGGAAATGTATCCTAGTGACGCAGTTCAACATAAATGGTTGTCTGCTACCTCAGATTGGTTAATGTGGGGCATTCCGCAGCATTACAACAGTCTGTTGGAAGACTTGTTTGTGAATGAACTAGTATATGCGGACCAGTGGACGACCTTTATCTCCCTATGTCTCGTCGATTGGGTGAACAATATATTATGGGTGCGCTCACACATTCAGTCCATGGTTGACGCTTTTGACATTGTGTTGCAGAGTTTTCCGGTTTTCATGTGAGTCAAGGAGATATAATCAGAACTAGAATATCAAAATATGAGATATTCCTAGAGCCAGCATTCTTCTGGCGAATGTTCGCGGAACCGTACTTTTTATGTTGATCCCGTCAGGTCTCTCCTGCGCAATCAGCATTGCCTCTGCGTATTACCTCTACTTCACGCACCAACTACTAGTGAAGTCGACTCCAAATGCTGGCGTTTGTCCTACCTGATTCTGGAATGCCTACCTGCAGCTTATATTTCTTTTCTAGGTACGCTACCTGCGCTCCGCCAAGTCGAGCACGATGCGGTTCGTCCCCTTGGCCATTATACTCAGTCTCCCAAGGGCAAGTTGCCTGTGGGGCGTCACCTTTGTCGTAGCCCAGTTCTTTTTCATTGTGTCGTACCGCGCAGGCATATTCGCTGCATTGGTGACTGCAGTCACCTTCGTGGTCATTCTAACTCTTGTGATCTGTATTCATCGTCTATCAGAAGTCTTGGCAGGCTTCGCATCGCTGCACACGCGGCTTGTCACCCGCTCTAGTAGAGATTCGTTGATGGCTTAGAATCTGTAGTAAAAACTAGCCTGGAGGCGTAACGGGCGTGATTACCAGCACATTTTAAAACATATCTTTCCGGTTCAGACCTTCGGGATAAGTACGTATGGTGTGTAAAATAGTCATGTAGACAGTCAGTTGTACGCAGAAAGCCACACTTTGAGAGTGTGACGAACTGGGGTGGCAAAGTTATTGTACCACTAGGCACCACTAAACAATAAACTAGGAGTTAGAAAAGGAAAAAGAAAAGCCACGCATACGTACAGCACACTTGTTGGCTGGATTTTTGAAATTTACTGCCTGGATCCTGTGATCTTTTCACTACAACTTTTACGCTAATCCAGTGTTGAACACTAGTAGCACCACGGCGTTCTATGAATGTTCTCCGTTCCCGTGATTCACGCATCCCTTCCCGCTTTGCAAGAGGTTCTTGGAGCTAGTGAAGTAGGGTGACGCCCAGTAGCGATGAAGTCCCTTGAGGGGGAGAACTTTCTCTTTGATTTGGTTTCGAACGGAGATTGATAAGAACACGAGCCCGACGGGTCACAGTTTGTACAGTGGGGACGAGTACCGTCACATCGAATTTTCCGTGCTGTTTTATGTGTGAGTATATCTCATGGTGCTCCTTTAGAAGATCACCTTTGCAGCACGCACACGCTCCAGAAGCCCTATCGTCGATCACGGACATGGCTATAGGCTGAATCTCCCGACGGGCCAGGTTACCCCAATAGAGCGAGGGGGAAGGATCCGAATGTCCAGAAGAATGCGAAGAAAGCTGATCACCGTCGACTCCTGAGTCGATTATTGCGCTTTGTAGGTACACCGCATCTTAGTTGCTCAGCCCCCACAACATACAGCTCTGGGGAGAAATCGTTACCTTGTTCCCGTACTATCGAATAGTTTTTGTTCACCTCTATTAAAAGGCGGTCGTGTTGTGAGAGCTCTGTGGGCTTGAGCAGTCCCTGAAAAGTGGATGAAGAAGAAGAAGAAGAAAGTAACAGGGAACAAACCCTCTCCAGGAGCGAGATCCAGTAACTATCGTGAGTGATTGCGACGTTGGCAGAAGGGGTCTGCGATGAGGTAACAGAAATACTTGCTGATATAGCCATAATATGAGACATACCTTTTGCAACAACAGTTGATTAACGATATCGGATGGGTGAAATAGCTATATATATACTATGTTATCCGAAGGTCACTTCTGATAAATAGGATGAACCTTGGCTACTTGCGGGAAGCGGCGGATCATGACATCCTCGCGAATATTGTCGCTTTCCTTCAAGTCAACGGCTGCACCGTTCCCAGTAGCGTCTGTCCCCATACTGGCGTTCCGTGGAGCATTTGGCGCTGAGGTAGTACTGCTATTGCCGGAGAGTCCGCTCCACAAACTCGAAAGCCAGGAACCGGTGGAGAATCCGGCGCGGTAAGGTCGTACGACGGGATTATCTGCTTTGACATCTACCCATCTAGGGCCCAATATGCCTTCCCGGATCGCAATCTTTAGCCCTTGTATGAACACAGTCTGGTTTGGTACTCCACTATAATACCGGTCTGGAGGTCCTACACGCCAATCCACGGCTTGAGGGGTCTCCCAGGTGTAACATGCTCCAACGTTTCCCTCACCAACTTGCACAGCCTTGAACTGGGCTGAGGCTTCGCCTCGGCCAGCAAGTTGTTGATATGCAGCAAGAGACCAAGAACGAGCCTTGTAAAACCCAGTTATTAAGTATAGGGAGTCGTGGCTGATGATGCGACCAAGACGCCGCTCCGCAAATGCATACCATTCCACCGCATGTTGAGTCGCCTGACGAAGGAAGAGGTCTTCGTTTCGAAGATAGTAATGCTCAGCACCTTCAGGGAGAATGAGTGCAGCACCCTCCGTGGAAGACAGTGTGAATTCGTAATTGAGAGGATCTGGCTGTGCCAGTGTGCGCCTTTTGATGGTAGTCAGCACCACAACCAAATTTTTGTGCGGGGATCAAGGGAAATCATATCACACCTTTCTGACTCAACTCCTTGAAGCACGTCTGAACCGTTCACCCTTGCCATCGAGGAACTTGAGATGACGCGACCCGCATTTTCAGCTTCAGGATACTCGGCGATATCTCTCCTGCCCAACATAACGGGAGTAAAGTTGTCCGGGACACCTGTCTCTTCATGAAGTAAATGCTCCTTTGATAAACATATGTTAAAGAAGACATCAAAGCTGCCATCCTGTGGGACAACGACGCCAACATCTCCAATTCGGAATCCTTCCCGGAGATATTCTTCCGGAAGGCGTAGGTCGGGCTCTGGGGTCCACAACGGGTATCCGCGATCTGAGA
This sequence comes from Chiua aff. virens, assembly GCA_038094695.1. Taxonomy (NCBI): domain Eukaryota; kingdom Fungi; phylum Basidiomycota; class Agaricomycetes; order Boletales; family Boletaceae; genus Chiua; species Chiua aff. virens. The sequence continues at coordinate 1,556 of JBBPUM010000285.1, read as the reverse complement.
CTAGATGTCTCGCGTAGACGTCTGACGGGGACCGGGGCATGAAATCTTCAAGTTGAGGGCCAAAGTATCCAGTAAAGCATTGCCAGGAGCTGTATGCTGTGCCAGTGGCAATGCAGTGTATCATGATGGGCCGCACTAATAACAAGCCAGTATCCTACTAGTTACTACTTGAAGCGTAAGCATTTGACTAACTATATCCGAGTCTCAAAGTACACAGTTTCAATACTCTTCAGCGTCCAGACTCGTCAAATGTTATCGTATAACTATGTAATGGTTCAATGTTTGTTAGATCCACTGGCTTTGTTAGATTTACTGGCACTCATGGTCCATTACAGTCACTTATGGAGTCTAGCAGACACGGATCTGTGTAATGATGCTACAATGTTCACAGGATCGAGTTGCATATCCGAGTTTGCGACAGCTCCACTGGCAGCTTCGTTGTCATTGCATACACGCCACTAGTGGCAGCTACCGTGGTTTCGCGCGCATCCCTACCGCAGGCTGTACTCGCATCGGTCCCATAGATTTCATACGCATCCCTATCTGGGATTCGCACCTGACAAATGCCCTTGCTGGTAGCACCGCGTTTTTGAGCTCGGATTTGGCAGTTTCAGGGAAGGGATCCCTATCAACTGCCAGTGGGGACTCCGATGGATGTCTTGATTGATCGTCGACTCTCGAGGGATAGTTCTCCGCATATCGGGCGAGCACGTCAATTTTATGCAGGGCATACCCTTGTAGTTCCAACTCCGCCTCACCTAACCGCTCCAAGCTTCCAGGGATGCCCGGCGTCTGGACATCCTCCTGCTGCACCTCCCTTTCCCCAGGTGTAAGATGCACCCGAACATATTTCCAGTGATCCAACTCTTTAAGATAGATAATGAGAGGACGTTGGATCTCACGACCATCTGGAGGTTCGAAACTGCAGCGTAGAACTGCTTTCCAGATCTTCCCGACCATGTGTTTGACTGGCAGAAGGATGCGGACGTGATTGTTGCTAATAGAGAAGTGTGATCGATAGCGTTTGGACTCTTTGATCTTGTCCACGTAATGCGTACGAAAGTCTTCTTCTGCGATCTCATAGGATTTCAAGTAATTGGAAGGTGAAGACGCCAAAAGTCCTGTGGCGTTAAGTTGTGGGGTATCTGCATCGCTTTCGGTAGGGTCTGAAAGTAGATCAGGGTGCGTGCAGGTATGATACCAGGAAAAGAGGGTTTGGTCCAAGTATTGTGTGATGAGTTTATGTTGCAGGTCTTCGAATGCGCCATCACCAATTCCATAGATAGGGTCCAACCGGACGCCCAATATTCCCAATAACGAGTACGCCCTATCTTCTACCCTCGTTGTTTGCCTCTTCGCTGCCCAACGCATCTTTTGAGAGATCGTCACGTCAAGAGGAATTTGAGAAGATCTGAGAACCTCAGAACTGACTTCTGAGATTTCCGAGATTCGGTCTATCAGATCTTCCCGAGTACCGAGGAAACGCCAATCCTTGCCGAAAAACTTGAGCTTCCTTGGTGCGATCAGCTCTTGCAAGGTCCATCCCAGGCAGAACC
>JBBPUM010000284.1:0-20488 GCA_038094695.1 Chiua aff. virens | reverse complement strand
CTGTCATATTCACTTTGAGTCTTCCGTCTTTGACTGTCTTGAGGTGATCTGGACCTTCAAGATACGTTATAGGACCGATTTGGAAGGACCTGAGCCGTCAATCCCCTTCACTACTTCTGACAGGTTAGGGTCGGCAAGGTAAAGCATCCGGCCCGGGCCCGCCTGGCAGAGAGGCTCAGATTACCACACAAAGCTGTGTTCCACGGCGATGCCAATGCTCAGACGTACGTTATCCATCAAGTATATCTTTATCGCGGACAAGTGGCACCTCCACTAACCGAAGACCATCACCGTCCAACAATGGCTCCTGTGACGAACAAACGCGTCATATTCAAGGAATTCCTTCAAGGAATCGATGATGCCACTCGTGTTCCAATACTCGGCACTTATGTTCCCGACCAGACAACCGCGTTTGACGACAGCCAGACCATCGATGTGGACAACGTCCCTTTGAATGGAGGCATCTTACTCAAGACACTTGTACTCTCCCTAGAGCTTTACCTCGTTGCAAAAATGAGGCCAGGGCTTGTCACTGCTGCGCAAACCTACAAGGACGGAGACACGTACGTAGCCATATTGTCGACTGCCAATGTAGGGTTATTATGTCTTTCAACTGATTCACCCATCTTTCTACGAACCGGAAATAGGATCGAAAGTTTTGGCGTTGGTGTCGTCATGCGCACCGAGAATCCTGCATTCAAAATTGGCGATCACTTGTTTGGGGTCTATCGTGCGTGTGGCGTTCCGCCGCCACTTCCGCGAACAGTTTACCCCTTGTTGATGTGCCACTCGCAGCGTTTTCCGAGTATTCAGTTCAGAACAGTACGGAAAGCTACGTTAAGATTGACAACAAGTACAACCTCCCTTGGAGCGCCTTTGTAGGGATCGCCGGAATCGCTGGTAAGGTTTCTCCATCCCATTATCGCTGACAAGACGCGGACGACGAAATGACGAAAAATTTTAAAGGCCAAACTGCATATGTTGGATGGAAGGAGTATGCCCATGCGAAAGAGGTCAGCTTGTCCTTCGTTGAGCTGCCTATTCCCGCTGTACGTTGCTTATAGGCACATGTTGCCGTTCCACACAGGGAGAAGTCGCGTTTGTGACAAGTGGTGCGGGTGCAGTTGGATCGTACGCACCATACCTAAACTTTGCGAGCCTTCCGCTGATATTCATCTTTCCAGTCTCGTCATCCAACTCGCCAAACGAGACGGCATGAAAGTCATTGCGTCCGCTGGGACAGACGACAAAGTTCATTTCCTGAAAGAGCTGGGCGCCGACGTCGCATTCAACTACAAGACCACCAAGACTTCTGAGGTGTTGGCCAAGGAGGGCCCGATTAATGTGTGCGTTGTAGGAACTGGAAATGCTATTACAGGTTTTCTACGTGTCACACTAATCGATCGAACGCTATAGATATTGGGACAACGTGGGCGGAGAAAGTCTTGAAGCCGCGCTCAACGCAGCGGCAAAATATGCACGATTTATCGTCTGTATTAGATTTCCTACAAACACTCTAAGTTCTACCCTGACAACCCATGACAGCAATGTGGGGCGCTATCTGGGTACTTTCACGATAGCACCTACCCAATCCGGGTTCGTTCCTTTTGCGCACGATCGTCGCATTGACCATTCAATCGTGGGCTCGACGGACCTCTTCCGGGCCCTAACGTTTCACAGAATATCGTGAATGTGCTTTTGAAGGAAATATCAATGCATGGATTCGTCCTCTTCTCGCTCCTTCCCAAGTATCTGGACGCGTTTCAAGAACAGATTCCTGAGTTGGTGGCGTCCAAAGGGTTGATCCACAGGGAGGAAGTGGCGATCGGCCTGGAAAACGCGGAAGCGGCGTTAGACAAGTTCTTGAAAGGTGCAGCTACTGGAAAGAGCATTGTTATTGTAGCAAATGAAGCCAATTGAAGCGCCACCGTTGAAATTGTTCAAGGACCTACCTGTCACAGCAGATATACGTGGCGGGTGGTCCTTGGGAGAACTCAAGCTGAATGCAATGATAGTGAATTATCTTGTTATATGTAGAAAAATTTGACACATGTACACTATTACATTGCAGTCGTGCTTGAAATGTCACTATAATTTAGTCTATAAAGCACTGGCATAATTTTCGACTTGAAGTCAAGTGGCGGAGACAGGGAAATTATCCCCAACAACCTGGTTCTTATACTCCTCTGAGGTCGGAAATCGCCTCTGATCGAGATCTGATCCTTGAGCATTATTGCAGTACATCATATAATACAGTCGGTACCTGCCAGTGAGGTCAACCTGAGGAAGCATCTAATGGTCTGTCAACTCACTTGCCAGGCTGAGCAGTTGAGCGTCCATTCACCAGTGATGCGGTACTACAGCAAAGAAGTCTTGTGACTCGGACTTGGAAACCCCTTCAATAGCTTCAAGACTACTGGTAGTAGTATAGGAGGTCAGGAAAATGCCAGCTTGAACTGGTGAGACAAAATATCGTAGTAACACTCAGTTCCAATTAAGCCACTTGTAGTAACTGAGCAAGAGTTTTGGGTCATGGGCCCGGGTCCCAGTGTACTGTTCACCAAGAAAACGACTGTAGTATATAATACGCGCTACAGTCACGGTGGACTGAATGGAGCGAGGGTCCGATCTCCTTCGCCAACTGCCAGAAAGTGCTAATACGTGTTACATTTCCTGTGTTCACGAGATAAGTATTGTTGCAATCAAATTCTGCACTGCCAGTGGCAATGAGAGCATGTCATTATATTATAGGCCATGTCAGAGTCAGATGACTAACCACGCAGTGGACAGTTGAATTTTCAAGTTGCCGCGCAATTCTGATGGCCAAAAGTCCAGAATTCTCACCTAGACTGATGGCAACTATAATTGAACTTGAGGATTTTGATCCATCCTCATCTACCCCCCACTTACATTGCTTCTTTACTTTACTTTTTTTTTTTCATTTCATTTCAGCCCCTGAATTGGTGTTGAACCTTTGGGGACCATGTCTAATACCGGCCCAGTCACCCCGCCGTATGCACTGCTATATGGTGCCTGGTATTTTGGCGTCATCTTGTCGACAGTATTCTATGGTGTCGCATGCATGCAAACGTGAGTGCCATTTATTCTGAAGTGGCCCATAAAATGGCAAAGCCCCTTATGACCCAAATAGATTCTTTTATTATGCCCAGTAGGCTCACAGTTCTTACGACTCGGATGCAGACTGTAACTTCTTATGCACTCAACCCTGACCTAGTTATCAGAACGATCGCATGCGCATGAAGGTCTTGGTAAGTTAAGTCATGAGCCATTCTGTTAAATAAAGTGTCACGTCGTTCTTCCTAGGTATCAATCGTATGGTGCCATTAATTGTTGCATTATCAAGTCGCCATCACTCTAATACTCAATAATAGGATGCTTAATACAATTCATGAGGCTTTGTGTATAACTGGATGTATGTTTCTCTGCCAGTATGGGCTATTTTGCTCTTATTAAGCTCCATATAGCATACAAATATATCATGTCTGGGCTGGACAATCCACTTGCATTCCTGACCGGAAACCCGTGGGTCATTTCTTGTTATTCAAAGTTCTAACCAGCTAAGCCTCCCTACAGTGAAATGATTGTGAGTTCCTTATTATCTTCATAGGAGATATGCCAACATCTTGCAGTTGCAGGTGGCCCCGTCAGTAGGTATCTACATTTTTGTGTCCGCTCGCATGCTGACATTGGTCAGCTACTGGTTTCTACAGCTTCACGGGGCTTCTTCGTCTATCGAATCTACATCTGTGTGCCCTCCAGTTCATATTATTATTTTCCGCTTCTCACGGTCAGTGATTTTCAGTCATTGGGGAAATTGTCCTCGTGCCAATAATATGGGTAAGGCTTCCGACAAAACATTTCGAAACATCTCAAACTTAGATCATAGGTCCTCCTTGTGATCGTCCAGTTTGGTATGGTTTTAAGGTTGTTTACAGGTGTCATCTAACAAGGATATTCTAATGCAGTGATAACTTTCTGTATGTATCGTCGGGTCTGTTTCGCATCCTTAAAGGTTGATTTTCTCGTCCTAGTGCTCTTTGCAAAATTACTGTATACCGCAAATGGGTTTGTTATCCTATCTCCCAACTCGAAACATGCTCACCCATGACATCACTTCCAGCGCAGTACAAGTTATTAACCTTGGTGAACTCATTGATGAACCATATGCGGTAGGTGAATCATTACGTTTCAAGAGGTCTTACCATACAGTGGATAGACCATGGCCACTACCTGTTTTGCTGTTGGGGCCGCGGTGGATATTCTGATTGCTATTTTCATGACCTTCTTACTCATTCGCAAGAGGAGTGGTGTTGGCTTCGCAAGGTAAGTGCTATTTACCTCATATGATGACATTGACTTGTGCGTCGATCTGATCATCAACTTTGTTTTGCTTTAGCACAGCACATATCTTGCGGCAGCTCACGGTGTTTTCAGTGAATACAGGCACCTGGCCTGCCGTATTACTTCTTCTGACCACCATCTTTGTGCGTGACATCACGGTATCCTATGAGTCGACCAAATGCTGATCTAAATCCGAAAGCTGCGCGTCTTACCAACGAATATGGCCTATTTTATACCCTACATGCCATTATGCTCAGTCTATTGTAACACTCTTCTCGCTAATCTGAATGCGAGAGTGTATATCAGCGATGCAGCCTTATCGACGCGCGATATCGACCTAGATTTATTTTCTGTGACTCTAAGTTTCCGATGCTCAGCAGTTGCAAACTCTAGAACTGACGAACGGTAGAGAGATTAGTCCACTTTCATACCAGGTGAGATCTATCACAGACGTATCTTGCCATTAATCATGACTGTCGGTAGGGTGTTGAGAAGGCTGCGGAGGTTGACGTTTTCGGATGCATAACATCGCAAGATCCAACGATCAACTTGACGACTTGTGACGATGCAAACTTGAATGTATTGGCATTCTATTCCATTTACCTACGTGTATTTATTCGACTATGGAAAGCTAGACGTTTAGCATTGTCAAAAAATTGACCCCAAAGTAATTACCTATATAATCAAACTTCTCCATCATTTATAAGGGAGTCGAGCCACACCAATACCCGGCACAGCGATCCTTCATGCAATATCAACTATCTGCAGGCCTTTGCTCTTATAGGGTTTTTCATCGAGGAGGAGAGGGCGTGTGCTCGCATGCACGAGTGATCAATGACTGACAAGGAAGATCAACGCATCGCGATAATTGATGAAGACTCACCCAGGCTCCCTCAAAAGTGGGCCAGATACAGCATCAAAGGTCAGATGGTGGGCAGCACAACGAGCAGTGCACGCTATAGCTCGAAACGAGCCAGAACGCGACCGTTAGCCGGACGGCCATGTCACTTTGAATGGACCAAAGATAAGCCGGAAGTGGACGTACCAACACCACACCTCCCAACCATGCTCATTACTATCTCTACCATCCAAATCCCCCACCCCGTCTCAGACGTTTCAGACTTCACACTAGACGGTGCATCTAACACTATGTGGCAGAACTGCCCATCCTGGCCATACGGTCGCACCAAGACTGACCCGGACACACATAACGCGTCATATATACCCTATACTCGCCGATGGAATGATCAGAATGCACCCGACTGCAGCAGGATGCACTAAGTTGGGTAAAGCAAGTTTCGCGGGTTTGCGTCCCCATTGCTAGTGGATTGAATGGAAAGAGGGGAGTAAACCACTTGATCGATTTGAAGCCGCAGGCGCATTTTGGGCAAACTGAACTGCCACATACTGATAAGCAGAGCAAGGCGAGAATATCTGCTAGTGCATTTATTATCTGGGTTCTGGTCGCCACTCAAATTGCACAGGATCAGAGCTATGAGCTTGTGATGCTCTGGGTAATCCGCGCTCCGGCTGGAAACTGAAATTTTTTGCTGGCACGACCATCACGAGTCCACGGATTCCGATCGCTTTCGTGGGTGAGAGGAGAGGGTGAGATGAGGGTGGTGAGGTGGACGAAGCCTGCGAAGGGCTTCCGGCCCGACACACTGCCGCGACAGGGGAGCCGAGCTTCATGTGTTGGGTTAGGTCCAAGCAGACGCGAGGCTAATCTAGAGTGAAGCGCAACGGACAATTGAGAGGGAGCGAGTGTTGCTCTGCGACTGGGAATGGTGGGTGGGTGGAAGAAGGCGAGAGGAGAAGCAGCGCTTGGGGCTGCAGGGGCTGCTGAGCTGAAGCGAGGTGTGGTAGGAGCGAAGGTATGCGAGGGTACGCACCCGTGGCCTCCGAGTCAGAAGCATAAAATCAATATCTTGGACTCTTGGCGAGCCTTGGTCTGCTAACATCGTACCGTGACAACCGTGCCGGCTACCAGAAATTTGTTGCACTTCCTGTGTTCATGGGTACTATTGCAATCAAATTCTACACCGCAAGTGGCAATTGAACAGGAACTCTGTCGACGCATCCGAATCAGAAAGACACAGCATGCCAGAGTCAGGTGACTAATGAACGTTATGTAATGAACCCCGAAACGCAGTGGCCTAATTAAAATTTCAAGTTGCCGCACAATTCTGATGGCCGAAAGGAGTTGAAAGAGCGCATCAGTATCAGCGCACATTTCCAAAATCTTCACCTGGCTGATGGTGGCCGAGCCCGATCAGCTACTGCCCCCTGGCAACTTATCACCGACTTGGGATATTTGTCCGTTCTGGCCCATCCCGTGTACTTGCACTATTTTTCATTTCTGCTTTTGAATTTGTGGCAAACTGAAGTTGGGGACTATGTCTAGTACCAACCCAGTCACCCCGCCGTATGCGTTGCTATATGGCGCCTGGTATTTCGGTACCATCTTGTCGACCGCATTCTACGGTATCGCATGCATGCAAACGTGAGCGCCATTTATCTGAAGTAAACCATGACACGACAAAACCCTGTTTACGACACGAATAGATTCTTTTACTATGTTCAGTAGGTCCATGGTTCTTATGACATAGGTTGCAACTTCCTATGCACTCAATTCTAACCTAGTTATCAGAACGATCGCATGTACATGAAGGTCTTCGTGAGTTAAGTCATGAACCACTCTAGTAAAATGTTATATCATTCTTTCTAGGTATTAATCGTATGGTAACGCTGATTGTTGTGCCATCAGGTCGCCACTGCTCTGATGCTCAGCGATAGGACCCTTAATACGATTCATGAGGCTTTATGTATAACCGGATGTGTGTTTCTCTATCAGTACGGGCTGTGATTTTCGCTCTTATGACGCTCCATATAGCATATAAATATATCATGTCTGGGCTGGACAATCCACTTGCGTTCCTGACCGGAAACCCGTAAGTCATTTCTTGCCAATTTCAAACACCAGCTCGTTAAGCCTTCTTACAGTGAAATGATTGTAAGTTTTTTATTATATCCCTAGGTGATATACCAACATCTTGCAGTTACAGCTAGTCCCGTCGGTAGGTATCGACATTTTGTGTTCACTTGCATACTGATACTGTTTAGCTACTAGTTTCTACAGTTTCACGGGGTTTTTTCATCTATCGAATCTATATCTGTGGGTCCTTCAGTTCCTATTATTATTTTCCGTACTTCTCATGGTCAGTGATTCTCAGTCGTAGGGAAAAATATTCTCGTGCCAGTGATATGGGTGAGGCTCCCGACGAAACATTTCAAAACATCTAAAACTTGGGTTATAGGTCCCTCTTGTCATTGTCCCATTTGGTAAAGTTTTAAGGCTGTTTACAAAGTGATATCTGACAAAGATATTTCAACCGCAGTGACAGCCCTCCGTATGTGTAGTCGTTTTGTTTGATATCCTTAAAGGCTGATTTTCGAATCCAAGTACTCATTGTGAAATTACTGTATACCGTAAATGGGTTTGTTCGTCCTATCTCCCAACTCGAAACATGCTCATTCATGGCATCACTTCCAGCGCAGTACAAGTCATTAACCTTGGTAAAGCCAGTAGTGTGCCATATGTGGTAGGGGTGAATCACTGCGTTTCAAAAGATCTCACCATACAGTGGATAGAGCGTGGCGACCATCTCTCTCGCTGTTGGAGCCGCGGTGGATATTCTGATCGCTATCTTCATGACCTTCTTACTGGTTCGCAAGCGGAGTGGTGTTGGCTTCGCCAGGTGAGTGCCATTTACTCTCTATGATAACATTGACTTGCCAGTGTGCATTAATCTGATCACCGACTTTGTTTTTCTTTTTAGTACGGCACATATCTTGCAGCGGCTCACCGTATTTTCGGTGAATACAGGTACCTGGCCTGCCATGTTACTTCTTCTCACTACGATCTTTGTGCGTAATATCATGATATCCTACGAGTCGATCAGACGCTGATCTAAATCCATAAGCTCCGTGTCTTCCCAACGAATATGGCTTACTTTATACCCTACATCCCATTATGCTCAGTCTACTGTAACACCCTTCTCGCCAATCTGAATGCGAGAGTGTATATCGGGGGTGCAGCCTCATCGACGCACGACATCAATCTAGATTTATTTTCTACGACCAGTTTCCGGGTCTCAGTTGTTGGAAGCTCCAGAACTGACGAACGACACACAGAGATAAAGCTTACTAGCAGCCCGTTTTCACGTCAGGTGGGATCCATCATAGACGTATCTCGTCATTGATCATGACTGCGTGGTAGGATGCTGAGGGGACTACGGAAGTGTCGACATTTTCGGATACATAATATCGCAAGACCAACGATCAACTGGACGACTTGTGGCGCTGCAAAGTTCAATATACTGGACCTATTCTATCTCGTTTACTTACCTGTATTTATTCGACTTTGTATCTTCGCATATGAGTACATATGAGACACCTGCACAGACGCATGGACTAGCAAATTCGACCTCTCAGAAGGTGCGACAAGCACGCGCCATCCTTCCAGAGTTCGTGAATGGTACAGAGCGAACGTTAACCCGACCACGAGGCACTGCTCATTAAGCTACAACCCCGATCAGAGAATATATCTATAGTGGTATCTTCGCTCTCTCCCAAACGTACGCTAGTGCATCAATACATATACAAGATCTTCGGAAGCCAACGAGGCCAAACATTGACTCAACAATCCCGTAAAAAATAAGAGTAGGGGCATCGACGATTGGTATTGTCTGCAAGAGTCTGTCAGTTAAGGTTTCTCAAACCTGGTGGACGTGATGAGTGCGCAGCGAGTCGTTGTGAAGTTCCGTAGAAACATGTGGAAGCTGTGTCGTCATGATGATATGGGCTTCTGGCGCCGAGCGACGGCTACTCACGAATAAGTTATGTATATTAAATAGTCGTTCGAGTTATTGTCTGACGTACCATAGGTGTACTGCAGGAGGGAGAAGAAGCGATCTAACCAGCCTGCATGATACAATTGTACTGATATTCGTCAGAATCAGTCAGGGTTTGTAATCTGGTGGACTTGATACGATACCTAGCTGTCCCGGCTAAATGGTGTTGTCAACTATATCACTCAGAGACGTGAACGTGAACCATCGGCTTACCCAAGATGCTAGCTATAGCGACCATGGCTGGTGTACGTTGAGTTACCATTGGTTATGAAAATCATGCAGACAAACCTTGGGAACCAAGCAGGGCAAAAATCTGTGTGCGGAAGACAAAGACAATGAGTGTGTAACCAAGAATCAAGTGTAGTGAGTCCAGACCGTTGGGGGGATATTTGCTGTTGCTGCAACAGCGAAGTACAGCAGGTGCTGCGAGCGCAAACGCTCTATTAAGAGAGATTTCCGAGATAACTGGTTCGACAGCTTCACAATGGAGAGTACGAGCGCCAGGAAGTCGTAACATGTAGCTGATAATACACCAATAACGATCGCAACTCATTCGAAGATGATAGTGGCACGACTCACTGTACACGTAGATTGCTGCATTTAGCGTCAATGACGTGATATAGATAGAGCAAACGCCGTTTGAACTGGTAGACTTGATGATCGTCCAATCTAAGAGATTATGAGAATAGAAGCTGGAGCTCAGTGAACAATACAATGAATAAAATCTCACTGAGTACGAGAAATGTGTAATGACCGATGGAAGCCAACAGCACCAGAATATGTACCAGGCGGGAGTCCTTCCAAATCACCCATCTGCCTGACTTATTAGGTCTAGGTACCCAACCCATATCAACATCAGACCCACGTGCGAATCATCAAATTAGTTGACGAAGACGCTATAACAATGGTTGCTGTTCCCTAAGGTTAAACACGTCTTCACGAATAACCCCCTATTGGACTGCAGAACTTCGCTCACTAATAGCAAGATGTTTGAAACTGGCCAGATTCATTGAGACACACGGAATGCTCAGCATGTCACGGAGAACTAACGTTCACAAGAAAAATAACCAGATAGGGGACTTTGCCCAATCGCGCTGCATGTGAAAGCAAATCAACTTCGGTGGATCAAGGCTGGAAACGATAACCCACACCAAAATGAGGTTGATCAAAAGAGATAACCGTCCAATGAGATATGGTATCTTCAGGGGCAGACATCGATTGAAGACGAGACAGTCCCGAATTAGTATAACCACTTACTAGTGGCCAGCGAAAGGATAGGCGTCGACGAATAATGGCGCACTCAACGCCGAAATTTTGGCAATACTCCCATCTAAACAACAAAATTCAAGGGTTCGAAGCGCGCCCGGTTCTTCACTGTGAGAAAGCTGAGCATACCCGTAAACGCCCAACAGTAAATATATCATATGCCCATAAATTGCAAAGATTTGGGCTTCTACGGCCGGGTCTTGCCACCAGTGAACCATCGTTTGGCGAATAGTTGGTGGAGTTCTTGGGGACCTTTGAAAGTTGATCGATAAGCTCAACAAGGAAAATGAAAGTGCAACACTAGGAGCTTCAGTCGTCGAGACCCGGATACTTACGATTTATATCATCTCAGGATAACGCCCAAGTACTTCTTTTATCATTGTAATACATATCCAATCCCTCAAAAATGTGTTTGTTACGTGTCTATAGGAGGGTGATCATTGTTTCAGCATAACGCTAGGCAAGTGCTTACGTTTAATTTAATTGGTTCCGAATATCAGATGGATGAACGGATGAGCCTGGGCGCCGCTGCACTGCGATACTGTGAACTCTAGTATCAATTGACTTCATGGGGATGGACCCTGCATGTCGATATATAGATACTTCTGCCAGGGTTGATGGTGAGATTTGTGGACATGAGCAGTCAAAGTACCTCGGTTGAAACTTGAACGTTAAACCATGACGCCGGGGACGCTGCAGCGAATCTGAGTAACTTCTTGAAATTGCGGTTGCATCTTATGCAACCACTCTGCAGAATGAAATTCTCGAGTGTTTGCTACTATGACCCTGTAGTGATCCGCACCGACGTGTTCCAAATAAACGTGGATGTACAGTGCCAGCGCTTGAGTGGACGCGTCAATGAAAAAAGAGGTTCATTCAATTATCCGACGTGACAGTTCAAAAGCTTACATAAAGTGTCCCCTCTTGAGTTCGATACACGACTAGTAACGTACACCATCTAAGCATCCGTTCCTGGATGAGGCCTGCAGTGTTTTCTTTCAGGTTTCCCCGTCAATCCACACCTGGCCGGCCCCCATCGGTGACGTAAAACACACAGTGTAATCTGACCAACTCCACTGAAGATGGTGAGTCTGTCTTGGTAATATTGTGGCTTCCTCCCATCTACGCCCCGTCAATGCAGATATACCGTCAGAAATATGACCGAGTCCAAATGTCACTCTAAAAACGACAATGGCCCTTGTATCTAACAAACGCATTGTTTTCCAAGAATTCCTCAAATTTGGTGTCAGGTGGGCGTGATGAATACGTAGCGAGCACCGGAACACTTAGCGACGTCTACTTTCCCGACCAAACGACAACGTTTAATGGCAGTCACCATTGGTGTAGATATTGTCCCTTTAAACGGCGGTATCTTGTTCAAGGCGCTGGTCTTGTCCTTGGAGCCCTGGGTCCTCACCAAGACGAGATCGAGTCTACCCGTGGGTGGTTCTGTCAATTATCAGGCTTTATTGATGAGTCACAGCTAGATGAGTTATAAGATCGGAGACGTACACGATTTTTTCTTCCTTGATTGGGTTTATTCACCTGAGCCCACTGTCCCGATAGGATCCAGGGTAACGGTATCGGAGTCGTCGTGCGTTGCGAAAATGAGGCTAGGCTTATCACTGCTGCGCAAACCTACAAGGACAGAGACACGTACGTAGAAATATTGTCGACCGTCAGTGTAGGGTTATTATATCTTTCGACTGACTCTCCTATCTTTCTCCCAATCTGAAATAGGATCGAAAATTTCGGTGTCGGCGTCGTCGTGCGCACCGAGAATCTGCTGATACGCAACTCACAGCATTTACCGAGTACTCGGTTCAGAACAGTACGGAAAGCTACGTCAAAACTGACAACAAGTACAACCTCCCTTTGGAGCGCCTTTGTGGGGATCGCGGGGATCACCGGTACGGTTTCTCCATCCCATCATCGTTCACAAGACACGAAATGACGATAAAGGCCGAACTGCACGTGCTGGATGAAGGAGTATCCCCGTGCAAAGGAGGTGAGCCTGTCTTTTACTGAGCTGCCTATTTCCACTATATGTTGCTTATAGGCTCCTGTTACCGTTCCACACAGGGAGAAGTCGCCTTCATGATCAGTAGTGCTAGTGCGGATCGTATGCACCATTCTTGAGCTTTGCTAGTTTCCCCCTGACATCAGCCCTTCCAGCCTCGTCATCCAACTTGTCGAACCGGACGGCATGAAAATCACTGCGTCCGCTGGGACAGACGATAAAGTTATTTTCCTGAAAGAGCTGGGTGCCGATGTTGTACTTAACTACAAGACAACTAAATCACCGCGTTTCAAAAGATTTTACTACATAATGGATAGACCTTGGCCACTATCTGTCTCACTGTTGGAGCCGCGGTGGATATTCTGATCGCTATTTTCATGACCTTCTTACTGATTCGCAAGGTAAGTGTTACTTACCTTGTAGGATGACATTGACTTGTGTATTGTATTGATCTGACCATCAACTTTGTTTTTTTTTAGTACGCTACGTATCTTGTGGCGGCTCACGGTATTTTCGGTGAATACAGGTACCTGGCCTGCCATATTACTTCTTCTGACTATCATCTTTGTGCGTTGTACCCGGTGGGCCTGGGCCAGGACCTTGGTTAGCCAGGAGCCGCGCTGAGCAGTGCCAGGGGTCCTGGCGCAGTGGCTGGCGGCCTCGTAGTCAGTCTTGCATGTCGTAGTCAGTCAGTATCCTACCACTCGCACCTGCGGGTTCCCAGGGTGTCCCTCTCCAGCGTGACATCGCGATATCCTACGAGTTAATCAAACGCTGATCTAAATCCGAAAGCTGCGTGTCTTACCAACGAATATGGCTTACTTTATACCCTACACCCCATTATGCTCAGTTTATTGTAACACTCTTCTTGCTAATCTGAATGGAAGAGTGTATATTGGGAGTGCAGCCTCATCAACGCACGATGTTGACCTAGATTTATTTTCGATGACTCCCAGTTTCCGGTTCTCAGCAGGTGCAAGCTCCGGAACTGACGAACGGGATAACTAGTAGTTCACTTTCACCCCAGGTGGGATCAGATCTAATACAGTCGTATCCTGTCATTGCTCATGACTGCGTGGTGGGTGTTGGAAAGACCACGGAGGTGCCGACGTTTTCAAATGCATAATATCGCAAGACCCAACTTGATGACTTGTGACGATGCAAACCTCGATGTATTGGATCTATTCTATTTCGTTAACTTACACGCACTTAATTGACTCTGTATCTTTCCCATATCAGTACATACGGAGACGTCTGCAGATACGCGGACCAGCAAACATGAACCTAGTCACGAGCCACTGCATATCAAACTGAAACACGATTGCCGAGTAGATCTCTGTAGTGGTTTCTTCGCTCTCCCAGGCAATCAGTACTGTCTGCAAACTTGCCAAGAATTTTCAAACTTGGTGGACGTGATGGGTGTGCAGCGAGTCGTTATGAAGTTCGGTAGGAACATGTGGAAGTTGTGTCGTCATAATGATGTGGGCCTCTGGCGCAGAGTGATGGCTACTCACGAATGAGCTATGTGTCTCAAATGGTCATTTGGGTTATTGTCCGACGTACCATAGGTGCGTTGCAGGAGGAAGAAGAAGTGATCTGACCAGCCTGCATGATATAATTGTGCTGACATTCGTCAGAATCAATTATGGTCTGCAATCTGGTAGACTTGATACGATACCTAATTGTCCCAGCTAAATGGTGTTGTTAGCTGTACCACACGGAGATGTAAGTGTAGATCATTAACTCACCCAAGACGCTAGCTATACCAACCATAGCTAGTATACGTTAAGTTATCATTCGTTATGAGAATCGTGTAGACAAACCTTGGGAACCAAGAAAGGCAAAAATCTGCAAAAGGCAAAACAATGAATGTGTGACGAGGAATCGGGCGCGGTGAGTCCAGACCGTCGGGGGGATGTTTGCCATTGCTGCAACAACGAAGTACAACAGGTGCTGCGAGCGCAAACGCTCCACTAAGAGAGATTTCCTAGTCAACTGAGTCGACAGCTTCACAATGGAGAGTACGAGCGCCAGGAAGTCGTAGCACATGGCTGATAATACACCAGTCACGTTCACAGCTTCATTCGAAGATGATAGTGGTATGACTTACTGTACACGTAGACTGCTGCATTTAGTGTCAATGACGTGATATAGACAGAGCAAGCGCCATTTGAACTGATAGACTTGATGATTGTCCAATCTGAGAAGGTGTGAGAACAAAATCGGGAGCTCAGTGAAAGATGCAATGGATAAACTCTCACTGAGTATCAGAAATGTGTAATGGCCGATGGAAGCCAAGAACACCAGAATATGCACCAGGCGAGAATCCTTCCATATCACCCATCTGCCTGAGTCATTAGGTCTAGGTACTCAACCCATACGGATACTAGACTCACGTGCGAATCATCAAATTGGTTGACGAAGACGCTATAACAATGCTTGCTGTTCCCTAAGGTCAAACATGTTTTCACAAATAAGCTCCATTGTAACGCAGAAATTTGCTCACTAACAACAAGATATTTGCAACTAGCCATACCATTGAGATACACAGAATGTTCAACGTGTCACAGAGCACTGACGTTGACAAGAAAGATAATCGGAAAAGGGACTCTGCCCAATTGCGCTGTATGAAAAGGCGAATCAGCTTCGGTGGATCAAGGTTGGAAACAATGACCCACACCAAAATGAGGTCGATCAAAAGAAATAGTCGTCCAGTGAGGTATGGTATCTTCAGGTGCGAACATCGATTGAAGCAAGACAGCCACAACTTATTATAACCACTCACAAGTAGCCAGCGAAAGGGTAGGCGTCGACGAATAATGGCGTACTCTACGCCGAAATTTTGACAATACTCCCATCTGAACAACAGAATCCAAGGGTTCGAAGCACGTCAGCCGTGAGAAAACTGAACATACCCATAAACGCCCAACAGCAAATATATTATAGGCCCATAAACCGCAAAGATTTGGGCTTCTACAGCTGGGTCTTGCCACCAGTGAACCATTGTCTAGTGAGTAGTTGGGAGAGTTCTTCAGAGCTTCGAAAATTGGTGGATAAGCTCAACGAGGAAAGGAAAATGAAAGTGCAATGCCGGGAACCTCAGTCGCCAAGACTCGGATATACTTGCGCTTTATACCGTCTCAAAACAACGCCCAAGCGCCTATTTTTGTCATTGTATGTATAACTCCTCCAATCCCTCACTAATGTGTCTATGTGTCTACAGCTGAAGGGTGATCATTGTTTCAGTTTAACTCTAGGCAAGTACTTACGTTGAATTTAATCGATTCCAAATGATGGATGATTGGATGAGCCTGGGCGCCGCTGCACCGTGATATTCATGGAGATGGGTCCTACATATGGTCGGTATGTAAATACTTCCGTCAGGGTTGATGGTGAGATTTATAGAAGTAAGCAATTTAATAGAGTACCTCACAGCGGTGGAAACTTGAACGAAATCTGAGTCTCGTTGAAGTTGAAGTTATTCCGTTGCATCTTAGACATGGATGTGCAGTACTAGTATCAGCACTTGAGGCTTGAAGTGGCCCACGGAAGAAGAGCCGACGTGGCAGATTTGGCGCAGTCCAGTCAGCGACGATCCTCGCTAGCTTGCTTGGAGGCCTTCAAACGTTAATATCAGTTGCGGCGCAGGCCCAGGATATAATTGGAACGCTTGGCGCTGAATTAGGAGGCATTCGAATTCGAAGATGTTTCAGCGTGATTGAATAGCCACCCTGAGGTTAGTTTTGGCTCAAGATTTCGCCCTCTTGAGTCTTGAGTTTGAGCGTTAAAATATACACGACTAATGCACTACACCTAAGCATCCGTTCTTAGGTGAGATGACGCGGCCTGCGGTACTTTTTCAAGTTCCCCGTCAGTACGCGTCTGGCCGGCCCCATCAGTGACGTAAAACATAATCTGACCCACTTCACCAGAATTTCAACAAAAGGTGGAAAACATGGATGCACTCGTGGCAGATCTAAAGATCAAGATTGCTAACTCCACTGAAGAGGCCATCACTGCTCACTAAACATGGTAAGTCTGTCTTGATGATATCGTCATCTATGCTCCGTCAACACACATAAAAAGATGCGGGGTGACGTAAATATACAATGTAGTCCCACCAACTTCACTGAAGAGGCCATCACGCTCGCTAAACATGATGAGTATGTCCTGGTAATATCGTGGCTCCCTCCCATTCATGCTCCGTCGATGCGCATATAAGATCATCAAAAAGTGTGACCGCAAACTTCAACTTGAAATCCCTTTAACGCCAGTCTAAAACGACAATGGCCCCTGTATTTAACAAACGCATCGTTTTCCAAGAATTCCTCAAACTCGGTGAGCGCGATGAACACGTAGCGAGCACCGGAACACCGGGCGACGTCTACTTTCCCGGACAAACAACAGCTTTTAACAGCAGTCAGACAATCGATGTGGACACTGTTCCTCTGAACGGCGGCATCTTGCTCAGGACGCTGGTCTTGTCCTTGGAGCTCTTGGTCATCTCCAAGATGAGACCGGGTATGCCTGTAAGTGGTTCTAGCCCATATTATGACCAATTATCAGGTTTTTTTTGATAAGTCACAACTAGATTAGTTACAAGATCGGAGACACGTACGCGATTTTTTCTTCCTCTATTAGGATTGTTCACCCGAGCCCACTGTCCTATATAGGATCCAGGGTAACGGTATCGGTGTCGTCGTGCGTTCCGAGGACCCTTCTTTCCAGGTTGGAGATCATCTATATCATCTATATGGACAGTATCGTGAGTATCGTGTTGCAATCCATCCTGGCAAACTTGTTGGTACCAACCTTGTTGCGGCAGCGTTCGCCGAGTATTCGGTCCAGAACAACACGGAAGGTTTCAGCAAAATTGATAACAAGCACAATCTCCCTTGGAGTGTCTTTATCGGGATAGCCGGGATGCCTGGTACGTACAGCCCTATGCATCCGTTGACAACCTGCCGACCCTCTGATAAGGCCGAGCTGCATACTCCGGTTGGAAAGAGTACGCCCGTGCAAAGAAGGTAAGGTTGTCAACGTCAGCCGTCGTCGCTTGCGTTGCATGTCCTTAATCAGGGAGAGGTCGCGTTCGTAACCAGTGGCGCCGGCGCAGTTGGATCGTATGTATCATTCTCGAGCAGTACAGAGACGCACTGAATCCTTCTCTAGTCTCGTCATCCAACTCGCTAAGCGGGACGGCATGAAAGTGATCGCATCCGCCGGATCAGACGAGAAAGTTGAATTTTTGAAAGAACTGGGTGCCGATGTCGCATTCAACTATAAGACAACCAAAATCGCTGAAGTGTTAGCCAAAGAGGGTCCAATTGACGTGTGCGTCGTGCTAACCGGTCATCTGATGCCTGACTTGATCATTTGAATGATGTAGATATTGGGACAACGTAGGCGGAGAAACACTTGAAGCCGCGCTCAACGCAGCGGCAAGGTATGCCCGATTCATCGTGGGTTCTTTGGCTGGATTCCATCTGCGGTGTGATCACCAATCACTTTGCAGGAATGCGGGATGATTTCGGGATATTCCGGAAACGTCTTCCCAATCCGAGTCCGTTTTCTCCATTTACGATTCCTTTTTCCCCCGTGATTCACCGATACCTTTCAGAACATGATGAACATCGTTTCTAAGGAAATATCAATGAGTGGATTCCTCAACGCATCACTCTTCCGCAAGTACTCCGAAAGGTTTAGAGAGGACATCCCTGAGTTGCTCGCATCGAAGGAGTTGATTTACAGAGAGGAAGTCACCAAAGGTTTGGAGAAAGCTGAGGTGGCTCTCCATAACTTCCTGAAGGGTGCGTTTATCGGAAAGAGTGTTGTCACCGTCGCAGACAAGTAATTAGCAACCTGCAGGCTGCCGGTGTGATTTTCGTGGTGTAGCTCTGACAAATCTGTACTTTAGTTTATATATTCAACTTTGAGATGAAATCCAGTAGCGTTTGGCCAAACCAAATACTAAACAACGGCTGTATACACAGTTGCCGTCGTGGGTCCGAAGTCCTGGCTACGTGGTGCAGGCCTCGTAGATATCATCTGGTATAACATCGGCCAGCATTTGGACAAACTCTCCTAACGCAACCCACTCGAGGCTCGGTACGGGCGTCCCTTCGTGAATCACGCGGACGAACCGCCCACCACTCGTGTCACGCCAGACCTGGTGAACCCATGATGTGAGTCAAAAACTAGGCATAAATAATCACAGGGTTATCACCCCACTCACCTCCATAACGATCTCGCTCCCCATAGCGGGCCACCTCAACATGCCCCCGTTGGACGCGTCTCCAAGCCCAAGTCCAGCAGCAAGCCGGATCATCGATCCATCGTGGCCGACGTAAAACCTCAACTTGTACGTTTCTTGTCCCTGACGAAAGTTCTCAAAATTGTGAAGTAGTTCAGTGAAAAAGACGCCTAGACACTATATTAACGGTGAGTTATGCGGAGAGTGCATGCAAACTTACCAAACGTGAGGGACGTGTATGTGGACGCGTTCTGCGCTGCGTTCCAAATGTAACTTAAGAATTCGTCATCAAACTTGCAAGGTGATCGCGACGCAATCCAAACAGACGAAAAAAACTCACTTGTATTCCCAGTCTCCGAGCGCAAACACGGTTGCAGCGTCCTCTTGAGAAACGCATGCACCAGTAGCATTACAAGGAAGTGGATGTCCGTGGCACGTTCGTGAGGTGAACGTATCGAAAAAATGGTCGTCTGTTATGAGAACCATCAACACCTAGCCCTGGAATAGTGGACAATGTATATAGAGCTGAAGAATACACACACCACGAATTCCATGCGCTCAAACCAGTTGTCCCGAGCGTGTCATCCAACCGCTGTTGGAGATCCTGATACTGGACGAGGTGATCCGTCCACGTGGGTACGGATTGATAAGCTGAACGGATCGCGTTTGCGTTTGGACAGTTATAATTGGGAACTATCGAGTCAATCTGCAAAAGGTGCATAAAAATAAAATTTCCGACGAAGGCAACGAATTTACACTGTCAGGTTGAGTGTATATTGGCCATGAGCGTGCAACCGTGCCTGGGTCCATTCCGTACAGGACCCCACCCGCGACCTGATGGGTGCGAACCTCGGTTGATGTTCGAACGTAGATATCCTCTGGATCAACCGTATCCAGAAACCCGAGCATGTCGTGATAGACGGACCAAAAGTCCTGCCATTTTTTATGTGAGCGTGGTTACCAAACGTCGAGACACACACGACACGAAATACGCACCTTGCCGTGCTTGATAGCATCTTCGAGACCCTCGCGCGTGAGCTGCCCAGCATCGCACGTCCCCCTCCAAATTTGCGACGCAAACGGGTGCCACTCTGGTATGACGGTCTCGTGGTACACTGGTACAGTCCCGGCCGCATAGTCCAACTGTAAGAAATTCTCGCAGTTCCACCCAGAAGGAGGGTTGAGCAATCGTTCATCGGGATACAGATTATCGGGTGTGCGTTTGTGGTGACGGATCACGACATTTAGATATTCCAATGTTGCACTGGAGTCTTGAGGCACCGGGTAGTGCTGAGAGTTGACATGTGGCGCATTACAATAGTTGTATGTGTCCCAGGGTAGGTCGCTGGGGGTGGCGGACGAGTTGTAGATGCCTGGCGGTACGACACTTGCATTCAGGAGAAGCGCCTGTAGATTTTTGTAAGAGAGAAACAATTAGCACTTATCGGTCAGGTAGGACTAGAAGACGACCATACCATGGTAGACTGAGTATTCCCAAACCACCAGTCACTCGCCAGTGACAGCACATCGAGGTGGTGCATAAAAGTGGTGCCAGGTCCAGCACCAGCGCATAAGTCCGCTTTCGGGCCGGATACTTGCTAACCCCTCGCTAACCAAAAAAGATCTATGAATTTGTCCGTCCACAAGTACTTGAATGTGTTGACAATACAGAAA
>JBBPUM010000283.1:0-20521 GCA_038094695.1 Chiua aff. virens | reverse complement strand
AGTAGATCGCTTTGGAAAGAGATGGGGGAGATATCGATGCCTGCACAGTGCATTTAACATCCGAGATTCCGATCGAGTCACAAAAGTTATTACCTAGTATTATGTAATGTAGTAATCTACCCTACAAGTTTCGCACAGTGCTAATCACCAACTGTCCCATCGCTTCTGAATGATCAAGTTGTAGCAGGATCACTAACGCGAGATCATGATGAGTGCTGTCGCAACTTGCACCACAATCAAGTCTACCCCCCAAATCTATTCTGCCTCACATCTATATTTTCGATAAGTGGCACTAGCACGTCGGCATGATGGGGCCCAGCATAGCTTGCCCATAATATTTGGCGTATCTGGTACTCGATACATACTTGAGCCATAAATAGAAGAGTTCACTATAACCCCCTGCCTCAAACATCTGTACACCACACTTCGATCTTGCCCTCTGACACTCCTCTGCTATTTACCCATGCTGTCTCGATCGCGAGCTCGAAATCACTTTCGTCGCGAAGGGTAATCTTCATCCCATCTTCATCCGTAAACTTCAGTCGTAATCCAGTAAGGGAGGTCCCAAACTTGGTCGTCACCCGCTCGTTGAATTCATTAAACGACATGGTAGGCGAGATCGTCATCCCGCGAACGTCATCCTGATAGTGTAGCTATAACACGCTGCGTTGATGATAGCATTTGAATCAATCATGGACACATACCCTGACTCGGATGATTTCCATCCCCAACTCGTCATCATTATCATTCTCGCCATCGTATACCGGCCTGAGCATCCGATGCACAGTTGGGCGCCGCGTCGGTTTACCGTCCGAGAGGCTCGGTAGACTCTGGAGCGCCCTCAGGTTTCGGGCTCCAGTTGCTGCTACTTCGATGCTTCTGCCATCCCTCGGGTAGCCTGCCCCAACCCCTGCAACCCCTGTGGCGGAGTCTTCCAGTGTCTTGACTTTCAAGTTAAGAGGCGCTACACTGGTAGTATTGTTCATGTCGGTTTTCACTAACCGAGTCATTTCACTCCTGTTCAGTATAGGGTTACTCCTCGACATGTTCAATGCTAGCGGGAGTGGTCCATTCGCAGGATTTGAGACGGACGGCGATCGGCGCGAGGTGAGGACTCGGTCTGAACTTATGTCAGGGTGAACCACAGTGCCAAGCTGAAGAGTAGTCTCAGAACGAGTAACGCTACGTGTTACAATCGAGTCTGTTCCTACATTTGCACGATGAGGATAGACGGAAATGCGTAGATAAACGGACGACGAACGTGACGCAGTCATAGTTGCACTTCTAGTCAGCAAGGACTTAGAGCCAATGTCTTCCTCGCCTTCCTTGATCTCTGAGCTTGTTTTGAAAGCTCGTTGAAATCTCTTTACACCTGTAAATTCAGTGAAGGCATCACTAGAGTCACTTGCTGCGACCAGCCTCTGTCGTTATGGAAGTGAGCGAGATTGGCGAATATGGTAGCAGAAGGAGACTTACAGCTTTTCCGAGATAATTCTTGCCCTCGGAATTTCTGAGTTTACTTTCCGGCGGACGATAAAGCACACCAACAGGCTGGGTGAGGCAGTCAGCTTAACTACCAGACGCTACATAAAAAGGCAAGGACAAACGATGCTGAATATAGTGTACCCCTGCCCGCGCCTTCGGATAGCTTCATAAATAACATTGTGCTCGTCCGTGACTTTATGTCTGCTAGCTTCTTGCATGTCTGCCAAACCTTCTTGGGCAAGGCCAAGGTTTATTTTGGTAAGACCCTTGTTAAATAAGACTTCCGTGGAAAAGAGCTTGAAGTTGAGACCGAGTTGTTCATAGTTGCTAGAATAAATGGTAAATCAGCTCAAGTGAAGGTCGATACGGCAAAGTAATAGAATTAACATTGCCTCATTTCCACGTAGGAACAGATGTGTCTCCTCAAATTTTAGAAGTGCAAGGCCATAACGTTCCAGGAGAAAGTTGGACACGCCGCACTGGAAATGGCTATAAAAGAGGTAAGGAGGCGCGCTACGGGGTAGGACCAGCTCGGGTAAATACTCACGCGATGGCAAGGTAAGAGTCGAGATTTATTGCGGAATTGAATTTTTCAACAGCGGTCTCATGGTCACCAATAGTAGCATATATGAGACCTATATTGGTAAGGATCTTGGAGGAATCAGCAATGTGCTAGCCAAATTGTGGATGTCAGATACCCTGGAGACAGTGGAGTAAGTATGAGGCGTCCAAACCGCGACTCACAGAGAATAGTTTCAGGGCTTTTTCCAAGTCCTTTTCATCATATGCCTTGAGAGCAGAGGCCCATGTTTCGAGTTCCGCCTTGAGAGAGAGCAACATTTACGGGAAGGAGCGTTGAGGACTCTGTATGGAACAAGCAGAAGTCGCGTGCCAGACGCGGGATGTAACGAGAACAAGAAGAACTCATGTACAGTAGATAGATACCAAGTGATACAGTCCATTGCAAAGCCACCGATCAGCCAATCATGATCATGATGTAAATCACTTCATCACAATTACGTAAGGCAGTGCCAGCAGTCAGTTGCGCAGTAACCACTGCAGTTGCGCTCGATCTGGTGTTAGGCTAGTACCATCGAAAACCCAGCGGCCCGCTCTCCCTCAGAGACCTGACAATCCGAACGTGCACTGGATGCACCTCGGTATGATTTGTTATGCTCTTTGAGTTCGTTGTTTTGACATTCTCGCACAGAAGAGAATGGAAGGGATGAAAGTTGGTAGGTCCGCTGGGATCAGCTTCGATCAAGTGCAATCGTGGTGTTCAACAGATCACAATTTATTTTTAGCTACCCATAAACGAGGAAGAATGGAACATGATAATTCGTTGCAGTCTTTGTGTCCGGGAATTGCTCTGATGGCGGTATAACTTCGTTAAAGATTCAGCATGCTTCGTGATACCATACCACGCAGCCATTTCCCGACTCCCGGAAAATATATTGAGAGCATAACCCCCCGAGTCACACAAAACTCATCCGCTTTGTTTCGTTCCTCAGCCCTTCACTTCGAAAATGGTAACCTCCGCTCTTACGACGTTTCAGGTTTCTGCCCAAACCTCACTAGCTTTCCTCCGCTTCCACTGTTCACCCGAGGATTTCTCCTCTCCGCCACCTGTTGCTTCCAGCTCTACCGGCTGCCATCGTCTTTGAAGGCGCATTTTTCAACCTCAACAAATTGTGTCTTAAAAAGTTCATCAGAGGACGTTCGTTGATCTGCTTTCCAGACTATATTCCTTTTGAGTCATGTAAGATTTATCCTTCATTGCCTCATACTTTGAGTCTCATCCGAGTCACCAACCCCCTCAGATGAGATTATCCATCAACTGTTCAGTGCCCTCAATTCCTTTGCACGCTAGCGAACTCTACGGCGAATTGACCCTCATGACGGTCGTTCAGTGTGACAATGGAGGTTTGGCGACAGGCCACAGACTACCACGATGTCAAAGATCCACTTCGATTTCTTTGCATGGTGATGAACTTGCTTCGTCTGGTCCAAAGATGGCCCGATCCAGAGATATTTAGAGTGAAACAGAGCACTGGGTGGAGACCTTCTGAGTCTCGCCCCGATACTCTAAGTTCTGCCGTGTCCGCTTGCACGCTGCCCAAAGTTCCGCTGTCTGGCAATGCGTGTCGACGTAGATGATTCCATGATGAGGTGGCATCTAACATGTTTGTCGAGAGGCTGCATTTCGTGGATTCACTTATCGAATGACTAGTCTCAGCAGGAGTCGCACAATCCTTACTCAAGTATTTTCTGTTGATGGAAAATGTGTCAGCGCCCTTCCGTGAGTCCAGAAAGGTCATGCATACGAAGAGGAACCGAGAGGTAAGTGAAAGATCAATCGATCACAAGTTGGGATACATCCTCCAGTCTTAGGCTCTAGCCTGACCTGTGAGCCAACCCGAGCACAGTATAATGAGAAAGGATTGGAATAGTACTACGTACGCGTCGTCGAAGTTCAAAATTTTGATCTGCCTACTAGTAGCGTGGCTGGAACCATCTACACCCAACAAGAAGTAACTTCGGGATGTGCGAGGCTATCAGCTTCGAGGTATCAACCGATAACCAGTATCGGCTCTTGAAGTAGTATATTAATGAATCATACAAGGCATGCTAGGTCATCAAATCATTAATATCGTGATGGTCATTCCATTCCGCCTGTATCCCCCATCAAAACCTCCCGCCGCAGATT
Organism: Chiua aff. virens; assembly: GCA_038094695.1. NCBI lineage: Eukaryota > Fungi > Basidiomycota > Agaricomycetes > Boletales > Boletaceae > Chiua > Chiua aff. virens. Next base: position 16,329 of record JBBPUM010000283.1, on the reverse strand, counting down.
AAGCACCCTTAATCAAGGTCCACCCCACGTTTCTCCTCAACACCGTGCAAATCGCTGCCATTTAATAGGCCATGCAGCGCGTCCGCATAGTTCCCGCGCTTGTCCGCACCGCTCAACCCGTTGTTGTCCAACAAGCTGTGCAGTGCGTTCATGTATGCCTGGCGCTTGTCCAGTCCACCGTCATTCAATAGCTTGTGGAGCGCATCCACATAGGCTTGGCGCTTGTCCAATCCACCGCTGTTCAGTAGCTTGTGGAGTGCATCCATGTAGGCTTGACGCTTATCCAGCCCACCGCTGTTCAATAACTTGTGGAGTGCATCTACGTAGGCTTGACGCTTGTCCAATCCGCCGCTGTTCAGTAGCTTGTGGAGCGCGTCCATGTAGGCTTGACGCTTGTCCAGTCCGCCGCTGTTCAATAACTTGTGGAGTGCATCTACGTAGGCTTGACGCTTTTCCAATCCGCCGCTGTTCAGTAGCTTGTGGAGCGCGTCCATGTAGGCTTGACGCTTGTCCAGTCCGCCGCTGTGCAATAACTTGTGAAGCGCATCCACGTAGGCTTGACGCTTGTTCAATCCGCCACTGTTCAGCAGCTTGTGGAGCGCATCCATGTAGGCTTGACGCTTGTCCAACCCACCGCCGTTCAATAGCTTGTGGAGCGCATCCGGATAGGCTTGGCGTTTGTCCAATCCGCCGCCGTTCAATAGCTTGTGGAGCGCATCCGGATAGGCTTGGCGTTTGTCCAATCCGCCGCCGTTCAATAGCTTGTGGAGCGCATCTGGGTAGGCCTGGCGCTTGTCCGCGCCGCTTAACCCGTTACTGTGCAACAGGCGGTGCAGCGCATCCATGTACGCCTGGCGCTTGTCCAAGCCCCTGTATCTCTATGAACGACCGTCGAAAGTGTCTTGTGGAGCACGTACTGAATGGTATGGAGGAAAGCATCCACCTCGCCTTGAGTGACGAGGTTATCATGAACAGTGCCATTGATACCGCTGGTGGATTCAGACGCAAGACCACGTATGCATGCGCCGGTCTCGGAGCAAAAGCCAGGAATTATAACAGGGCCAACCCCGTAGAAGGGTGATGACCTCTCGTCCACGGACGTGGTCTTTGCTGAGAAGAGTTCGGCTGTGTCACTGTCGGGCGTCAGCATTACATGGTTTGGTCGGTCATTCACTGATGGCTTACTGAACGGACGGACTGGCCATGGTCGGGACAACAGCGGCGGCAATGAAAACTGCGGAGAGTGTTGTGGGACGCATCGTAAAGAGTGATCGTAGAAGAAAGAAGACTGATCAACGAGAGGGTGGTGGGCCGTTCAACGGGAAGCTGATGGTATTTGAAGAATACAGAAAAAGGCTAATGGTGAGCGGATTAGAGGAGGTCAGACACTGTAAGGATGTAATGACTCACTAGCCAGTACCTGTGAGCTCGAAGGAATGGAAGAAAGCTGGCGAAACAGGGAAAGAGCGATGGTATTTATACGCTGCGAGGTGTGTCGGCCCGACAAGACCTGGTCAGTGTGAACCTTGCAGTCCTTGTAGAAGGCATGCGGGATCAATTACGAGCAAGTCATCAGGGGCGCAACATGTCTCCAGAAGTAATTGTAACTTTCACAAAATCCAGTACAGTTCCTTCCCCAGATAGATGCTCGGAATTACCGGCATTGGGGGAATGAATGTGTGCGAACCATCAGCAACTGCTCCTATACAACGCCGAACTTGATGGTGGCTTGGTTCAGGAGGAAGCCCGGAAAATAGTGTGGTATAGGGTGTTACGCGGCAAGTCTGCCCAAACTGACTCCTCAACACTAGTGGTTGGCCGTCACATAGCGGTGCGGTTCGTTCGCGCATCCTATCAGACTGGCTGGAACCGACAACAGCAGGATCGTGGCGATAGTTCGTTGATACTCCGGACTTGATCCTTGATGCGACCGGACTCAAAGGAAAAAAACTGCTGAGACGGCTCAAGACGGGGTAATGATGTTGCTGACAGTTTTCACCTTCTGAAATAAAGTTAAGTTTCCAACTTGAATGATGGTCATCGTCCCGGAGTTGCAGCGAAAGCCTGGTACGCCACTGAGAGGCGGCCTGAGAAGGAAAAAGGTCGCTAGGAAATGCGCAAGGTAGGGAAATGATGCTACTTACAGTTATCGCCTTCCGAGATGATAAAGTTATGGTTAAACTTGAATGATGGTCATTGGCCGTAGTTACAGTGGGAACCTGGCACGTCACTGTGAGGCACCCTGAGAGACATCAAAATTAATGTTGATAATGATCCAGATTGTTAGGATACCGAAGTCTTTCCACACGCATGTCTGAACGCAGCGGAAGGTATCTTCGGTCCGTCATACACTGGTATGCGGCGAATCAGGCATCGATCAATACGGTTGCTGTTGGGTCAACACAATGGAATTGTCTGCGTAAGTATATTTCCCTCAAAGATACTCCCTGCTCCTTACCACCAATCCAACGCTTTCGTGGGGTAAGTGGAGCCTTCTGAATGACACTCTCGTCAACCATCATACCGATCATCCCCTAGGGTTTCTGGATAGGTTTCGACGTTGGTACTCTGACCCTCCCTAGTCCGAATCTCTGTTACCATCAAGTTGTCCGCGTTGTATTCCAGCGCACTTCTGGCGTTCTGTATTCCCTAGCTCTCAATCCTTCACGGCGTACTGTGTCACACTCCTGGTTTGCAATACAAACTAGCAGCTTGTATTGTATACCTGAGGACATTAAGATATTTTCACATACACATAGAATACATAACACCTTCGGACTATGCTGATGCAGTCACCGGGACAGGCGCATTCACAGAGGAAGCCACTACATTTGTGGCTGCTGCAGGACAGTTAGCCACCAGGGGAAGTTCCTTCAGTTCTTCCTTGGGTGCGTCTGAGGTTTCTTGGGAACCTGAGGCGTGGTTGATCTTGGCCTTTTTCTTCTTCTTGAGTAAGCCTGTCAGACAGTAATTGAGCAAGTCGACGTCGGTAAACTCGGAGGCCTGTACTCACCCGTGGACACAGCAGTTTTCACGTTATCAATGATTTCGCGACTTTCTTCCAAGTATTCGGTGTCGTCAAAACGGTGCTTCTTCCCTGCTGAAGACTCAGGATCTACGGAAGCGATCTTCTTCTCCAGGCTGTCCAGCTTAGCCTTTTTGGCTTCAGCGGCCGCTTTCTTGCGTTCCTGTTCGTTTTCCATGTAGTCAACCAGGCTAGAAAGAAGTCGGAACAACGCGTCAATAAACGGAGTAACAAGCGTACCGTTTGGCTGTCTTGATGGTACTAAGCCTACGACCGCTAAGATCCCTGCATGAATCGTTGTTGCTCGTCTTCTGGCTGCTCATACGACCTCCAGCGGCACGGAGCTGCGAGCCAAAACCACCCTTTCCACCACGGAGACGAGGGACGATCCGTAGAGTGACGAGATCCGATGACTCGTCACACAGCTCTGACACACGGGTGGACGGGGCGAGCAAGCCACTGTGTGAGGAGATGTGGAGGGCATCCGAGGCGGGCAGATCGGTGTAGCGGTCGCAGAGAAGATCGTAGAGGTCATTTATGCAAGTGTCTGAAGGGACACGGAGAGACAGAGTGGGGAAGGGAGGGAATGTGCTGAAGAGGATGCTCGTGGACATGGTGGTAACGAGCACAGTTGTATGACTAATTATGGCAAGTCATATACAATTACATAATTAAAGGGGTCTCTGCTTAAGAGGTCCCGATCAACGAACTTGAGCTTGACCACGACGACCATGAACATCCTCATCCAGCATCCGCCGCTTTTCGAGTGGCCGGTCCAGTTTTGTGTTGCGGTGACACTGGCTACATATGTCTTGTCTATTCTCACCGGAAACGTCTCTCAAGTAGACAGGGTGTGGACGTTCCTCCCTACCATTTACACCGCCTACTATGCGCTTCTCCCTCTCTGGCCGCGTGCTCAGCAGACTTTCTTCTTTCTCTTTCCATACACCCCCAAAACAGTTCATGACGCTTTCGTGGATACCTTTAGTCCTCGAGCATTGCTCATGCTCGCTCTAGTCGTGAGTCGTTTGTATACTTACTGGATGTCGTATCTCATGCACAAGGTCAGGTCACTTGGATGGTCAGGTGCGTAGTGTTCCTATCCGATTCGATGGTCACCTGAGGAACAGCTCGCAGGCTTTCGTACAATACGTGGCGGCGGGGACTATTCGGGTGGTAGGCGTCAGTGCTACCGAAGACGGACAACTCCCTTACTACTTACTTTTAGGAATGATGAGGACTACCGTTGGCAGATCGTTCGGAACAACATCCCTGTTTGGCTGTTCCAGGTCGTCAACCTTACGTTTATCGGTAAGCCAAATTATAGCTTGGGGAGTCGATGCTCACCATTGGTCCAGCCGTGACTCAAAATATCATTCTTGTCCTTCTCGGCATCCCTGCCAAGATCGCAGTAGCCCAACCTCATACGATGCTTGGTGTCTCGGATTATGTTTTAGGCGCACTTGGATTTCTCACTATACTGACCGAGTTCGTCGCGGACAATCAACAGTACTCATATCAGACCTTCAAGCGTTCGGGAAATTTGAGTTCAAATGAGTGGATTGGAGCGCGTATTACTTGGACGAAGCGGGATGCGCAAAGGGGGTTTGTGACAAGGGGGTTGTGGGCGTGGTCCAGGCACCCCAACTTTCTGTGCGAGCAAAGTTTCTGGGTATGTCACCTTTCGAATAAACGGCATGGTTGACTGATGATAATTAGGTCATCATTAATTTGATCCCGCTGGTGTGCGCGGACGGACCTTGGGGGCAGGAATGGCCAAGATCGCTTCCGGCACTCGCACCATTGCTTCCAGGCTTAGTGTTGTGTGCGCTGTTTCTTGCATCGACTACGTTCACAGAATCGATTTCGCTGTCCAAGTACCCTGACGCATACAGGGCATACCAGAAGCGTGTTGGGATGTTTATTCCGACTTTCACGTTGGTTCGGGGTGTGTTGTTGGGTGTGCAAGGAAAGAAGAAAGAGGTAGATGAGATCGTGTATGGTCAGGGAGCGCTCAAAAAGAGTGATTGAACATGCAGATAAATGTTTATACAATCCGGCGTGAGTGTATGAGTGTTGTAATTTGCACACTGAGTGCTCGAGTACGGTGTTTGACACTGCAACTTGAACACAACACTGGACATGATAACATGCGTTTGATCTTTTATGTAATGACCGTAGCAACGGTAGTGGGGCTCGCATATTTACCCCAGCTGTAAGCATTTCCTTGAAGCGTTTCACACACTTTCTATCTACCAGTGCTCGAAGACAAAATTTTCAATTACGTCGAGCCCCCAGGCTAGTAAATGATTCAGAAGTAACTGCCGTTGTGCAAATGACTCTCCTGCTGCAAGCTTGCGCACGCCAGCCAGTTCAAATGTATCGCGTTACAAAGCGGGTAAACCTGCTCGTCAATCAAGGCATGCGGAAGTTATATGCACGGGGTTTGGCTTGTCCAGGCTATCTAGTTGTGGTGTGGCCGGAGGATTGATGGGTAACGGGGGGGACAGACGATATTTGAAGTGGTGATGTACTACCAAAGCCTCAGACGACCCAGATTGGAGGTTGTGTCCGTTAGTAGCATACACCATAGCGGCCTATCGACAGTTATAAGTGCGGCCAGTCACTGACTGCATACATGTAACACTTACACGATGCGATGGGATAAATCCTTGTAACATATGCGGTATAGCTGCAAACTTATTCTACCTAGCCAACTACTAATGTGATTGAAACATAATTAACAACAGACAACAGACTGATAAAATGTTATTAATCTTGTCTTTGGATATCGCTCCTTGAGCTATGAGGTCCAATGAGGGGAGGGGAGGCGGAGAGGCGGAGGGCAAGGTCGGGCAAGAGCGCGGAGCCCTCCTCGGCCCAGAACAGAGCCCAAGGTGCCAGGTATGCGTGAGCTGCGAGGATGGGTGGGGACACCTCGCAGACGACATGGCACCGGCAGTCGGGACTACGTGCTCCGGACCCCAGGTGGTGAGATGCGAGGAACTGGGATGGGAGATCTGGTCCACAGAAGTACAGGGAGTGGTGGGTGGGTGCACTGAAACGGGCGAGGACGAGCGGTGAGCACTGCTGTTGCCAGTGCAAGGTGGACGAGCGACGTGGTGGAGGCCGAGCGCTGAGGGGCGGGAAGCAGCGGTGCCTCTCGCTTATGTCGCTTGTCCGAAGATCTTGCACTGTGGCTCCGCTCGTGCCTCACTACACCGAAGTCCGACACTCTGTGGCTTGAAATTTAGGTAAAATATTATGTCTAGACTTAGACAAAACAAGAGTGGAAGCCTTTGTTTCTTGAGCTAATTTGAGAGGGATTTACGGCGCTTAGCCGAACCATTAACATTGCTTTCAGTAAGCGGGAGTTGAACGTTAAACTTTACCTGTTGACCAGAGCCAACTTGAAAGCGCTAAAGCTCAAGCTTCAAGTCTTGACCAACTCACGAATTCACTCACTATGTCAGGCGTCAAAGCTGCCCAACGGGTGCGGGTTGAGAGAACTTTGATCGACATCGCCCGTGTCTCCGAGAGGCTCAGCGTCGCAATCGCTCGGTCAAATCCTTCGGGTCCAGGCATGCAGGTACTTGTCGGTGCTCGTACTCGATTGGCCAAGATAATCTCTGCCTCCCGGGCCATCCTTGCTAAATCTTTGGACAATGACGCCCCGCTCGACCCTCGACTCGAGGACTGGCTCTGCGGAAAAGAGCCAGAAATGTGTTTGTGGACGCTGGAGGACATGGAGAAAATAATCCCCGCCGATCCCTCTGGAGGAACATGGTTCGGCAGAGCCCTGAACTGCGCAGTAAACTCTATGTCATCTGAAGTAAAGATTAATGAGGCGATCAAACTCTTCGACAAACGGGGTGACATTTTTCACTTTCTGCTTACGCCAGAAGTATGGTACGTGTCCTGTTCTTCTGGCTGTAAGAGACATTCAGTACACCGTTACCGATAAGGAATTCGCGGAAGACTGTTCATGCAACACTGGAAACGGCTCCCGACATGGGCTCAAGGATCGATTGTGCATCGTGCGCATTTACCAAGCAGGTCAGTGTGTTGTGTAACATCCTACAAGTTGTACTGATCTTGAATTTTCCTGTAGCGGGAAGGGTTTGCATGCTTTGGTTCCACCTGTAGGAGCGGACGAGTCCGAGAAAGACATCAATGAGAGTGGTACCGAAGAGCAGAAGGACGTTTATGGTGTGTATATTATGGTACTTGAAGTCGTTTTTCCGGCCATGACGCTATGTTTGAATATTGGCAGGGAAAATTGATTCGCTTCTTCAATGGCTCGATGGCTTTGATTGCAGTGAGAAGTATGAATATGTTCTCGATCTACGTCAACCTGGCACATGTAAATGGTTGCCTGAGACCAGACAATACAATGAATGGAAGAACAGTCAAGATTCGTTTCTGTGGCTGCAAGGCAAACGTATGAGTTTCGCGAAACTTGACCTTATGGCCCGTTTCTAATGTGGATTGATTGTAGCTGGTGCTGGTAAAACGGTATTAGCGTGGGTCCACGTACTATTCAGCGGGTTGAGATTGACCTTTTTTGTTCAGCACCTCAGTAATTGAAACGATAGAGCAAGTGCTGCAAGATGGAGAACACATGATCTGCTTTTACTGTGATTTCAGAAACGAGCAGACCACAAGGGCAACAAGTATCATGCGCTCCATTCTCTCCCAGCTGTTGCATAAGCTCCGCAACGGTACTGGTCGGGCTTTAATCCAACTTGTCAATGACTTGGTCAAGGAAAAAACCAAAGGCACGTCGATCCTCAATCATCCCAACCGGGTTGTGCCTTTTGTGTCCCGTACCGCGAGGCTGCTAGATCGACAGCCCTTCGTAGTCGTTGATGCCTTGGATGAGTGCCAAGATCTAGAGAGCCTCTTATGTGCTCTTCGTGAGTTGACTGAAGGAGGAGGAATGCGACTTTTTGTGACCAGTCGCCCGCTTCAAATCATCAAGGACAATTTCCACGATCTACCATTCATCTCTATGGACCAAATGGCAGAGGAACTGTCTGCGGATATCGAATTACATGTCATGAAAGAAGTTGAGGGTGACCGGCGATTAAGGATCCTCCCGGAGGAGTTGAAGATGGATATCTGTGATGCATTACAACGTGGAGCCGATGGGATGTAAGAATCCTGTCTTTTTCTGTGTAAGATAGCGTCTCAACTTGTCGGCATAATTTCCAGGTTCCGGTGGATACAATGCCAAGTCGACAGTCTGAAGGAGTGCTTCACCGCGAAGGCAATCCAAGTAGCTCTCCAAAACCTCCCCGTTGGCCTAGAAGAAACATATGAAAGAATTCTCCTCGGTATAGATCCACTGTCACCAAAAGGACAGGTCGCAAGGCGGGCGTTGGTCTGTCTCGTGGCTGCATTACGATCCCTGCGTTTGGCGGAGGTCATCGAGGCACTCTCAATTGACCTTGAGGCACGAATGCTGGACCGCCAACTTGCTCCTGTACATGGCCCTGCTTTATTGGACGCATTAGGAAGTCTTGTAGTGTACAACGAAGAAACTGACATTGTTGATCTATCTCACTTTACGGTAAAGGTGATGATCTAGTTCGTGCTTGTCTTCGTCTACTGAAGAACCTGTCCTGTAGGAATACCTTGTCGGGTCACTTTCTCGGGAGAATCTGCCCACGCATCATATCGATCTCCAAGTGGCTCATGTAGAAGTTTTGCGACTCTGCATGGGTTACATTACTGCTTTGATCTACCATCCATCACAACTCCCTGAGTATGACTCGGACTCGGAGCCTGACCTTCAATACTTGGAGCCTGACCTTCAATACTCGGAGCCTGACCTTCAATACTTGGAGCCTGACCTTCAATACTCGGAGCCTGACCTTCAATACTCGGAGCCTGACCTTCAATACTCGGAGCCTGACCTTCAATACTCGGAGCCTGACCTTCAATACTCGGAGCCTGACCTTCAATACTCGGAGCCTGACCTTCAATACTCGGAGCCTGACCTTCAATACTTGGAGCCTGACCTTCAATACTCAGAGTCTGACATTCAATCCTCGGACCCCTTCGTCTCCCCACCCCTAAGTTCAGACATGAGAACGGCGGCTCTCCCGGAGAATTCACTTCCGCTGCTTAGTTATATGCTCATCCACGGCTTCTTCCACCTCAAACATCTTGATTTAGTTGATGCTCTTATTTTGGATGAGCTGGCTACATTTCGGTTGGACATACAGCAACACCCTGCGGAGTGGGCTCAAATCACCAAGGTGGCCTACTCAAGACGCCTATACTTTGATTTCTCCGAATGGCTTTCCCTAGAACACTATTTATCGCTTTCTCCAGAGCAAAACTTTTTGCTTTTGACAGAACACGATTTTGTGATCTGCCTCCTCATTTCTTTACTTCCTGCACCGTCCTTTCACACATTCCTCTGTCGCGCACCCTTCAAGGCTTTCGATCAGACTAACCCACTTATATATGCAACACTCCTCGGGAAGGTCGAGCATGCTAGGACCTTGCTTTCGTGGGGAATTGACGTTTTCTGTGCTGGCCGGGACTGGAATTTTCCACTTACTCCCTTGGTACCACTCGAAGTCGCCTTCTTTGGACACCACCGGTTGCATTTCAATTTATTTCTGAAAGACTGGAGAGCTCCTGTTCCTTTGAGACTGTTTTCTGCTCTCTTTATCGAGGAGAACTCGGATCAGTGGCGTTATGACAAGGACCTGATCATCATGATTTTACAATGTGACGAGTTTGCGGAATGGGCTGCTCAAAACCAACACCAAAAAATGCTTCTATCTGCTTCTACTCTGAAGAAAATTTTAATATTCCCAGAACTGGATATTATTGCGATCCTACGCAGATTCTTGCAGGTCGGCTGTAACCTTTCGCTCCCCGATTCCTTGCGATCGACACTTCAGATTGCTTGGCGTGCAATATCAAAAAATCAATCCAGGGTTCTAGGGTTCTTGTGCTCTCAACACGTGCCAATACCTTTTAGGATCCTTTCCAGACGAGAAGTTTGGATGCCAGCGTTGGTACGATTTGGGGCCACATTACCAATTGGTTTCTACGAGAAATCTTCAAGCTATGCTGTGGAGAAGCGCACACTGGTTGAAGAGCTTCTCTCTCAGGGATATGACTTAGGATCCATTATAGCCCATGGTGATCTACAGTTCAAACGTGCGTTCGGGAGGTGCAAGCATGGACCTAGTTGCTGGATGTCCAGTTGTGGTCCTTGTTCAATGTACCTTGGACTGACGCTGTGCGAGGTGAGATAAAAAATTTTCGCGATTTTCCATTGGAGGCCTCATCGGATTCTGCTTCAGCAACGTTTTCCGATGGATATACTTATTGTCGGAAGAACTGGTGCCGGGAAGAGCACTCTCGTCAACATGATGACCTGTGTTCCGGGTAGCCTTCCCGGTGCTGTTGAAGTGGACAGCAGCTTGGGCGAATCTAGTACCCCGACTCGGGGACCCATCAGTTACGCTGCTCTTTTGCGGGATCATCTGGCACTCCAAATATGGGACACTCCAGGCTTTGACAAAACATCGGATACCGAACACATCAAGTCTAGTATCAGCAACAGGATCCAGCATGTATCTTCGATTGAAGACGAACTCGGACATTGCCTAACCTCGGGGAGCATTCAGGTCGTGTGGTGTATGCACGCATCGGATATAGATGACCCGGTCGCTTGGGGACAATTCGGTGCAGTCTATGTGGAATGCTATTCGAGAGGCATTCTTCCGTCGCTCGTCCTCAACCAGGTTACATCCACGCAGCGTCCCAGTCAATGGAAAGCAGCCTGTAAAGCCGAGATGGAAAAGCTGGAATTGCCCAGACTGACTCTTCCTCGATTCCTAATGAGTGTATACGACCACCAGGATACGTCTTCCTCTGGGTACAAGGAAGATTGTGAAACCCTGAGGGTCGTCACCTATCATTATGCGCGTGACTTGCAAGTAGGTGCACTTTTTCATTGGATATCACAGTTGAATCATTGAGTTAAGTTTCCGGACCGTCATGGCAATCAACTTTATCAATGTCGTTGGAAGACTGGTCCAGGGGTCCCCTGTGGTCACATGGCCTCTGGATGGGCCTACTTTCTACAGCATATGCTCGAGGCTCATGATCTGAGTGAGAGAAGTATGATTTGTCGTTGGGTTAACTGCAACAAGCGGAATAAGCTCGTTGACATTATAAGCCACGTAAAGAAGGTGCACGTTTGATTTGAATTAGTACCTACTACGGAATGTAAGATAGTACATTTTTGCCGCGAGTCATCGGTGTAAATCGGATTGATTGTACGTGTTCGGCCGAGGTGCCAAAGTAGAAAAAGAGTCGGATAACTTTTTTGACTCGCAACGATGGCCTCGATCGCACTGCGTCTCTCTTCTCGCTCTCTCCGTGCCCTTGCTCGTCGTGCTCCTCGTAGCGTGCACGCTGCTGCATTTTCCCTTGTTGCTCGTCCCACCGTCGCGTCGCGCCCCGCTTTTCAGGTCAATTCTCACCAATGAATGACTCGCTTTTTTTAGCTGACGCGTAGCTCAAGTCTGTCCCTTCTCGCGGTGTGAAGACCCTCAACTTCGCCGGCACAGACGAGGTTGTCTACGAACGCAGTGACTGGCCTCTCGCCAGGCTTCATGACTACTTCAAAAATGACACCCTCGCCCTCATCGGCTACGGTTCCCAAGGTCATGGTCAGGGTTTAAACGCCCGTGACAATGGCCTCAATGTCATCGTCGGTGTTCGTGAGGGTGGTGAGAGCTGGAAGCAGGCTATGGATGATGGCTGGGTCTGTCCATCTTTTCTTCGTGTGTCCTCTTCTAACCCGTCTTCTGCAGATACCCGGTGAAACTCTCTTCCCTATCGAGGAAGCCATCAACCGCGGCACCATCATCATGAACTTGCTTTCCGATGCAGCCCAATCATCGACTTGGCCCACCGTTGCTCCCCTTATTACAAAGGGCAAGACCCTCTACTTCTCCCACGGGTTTTCCGTCGTCTACAAGGATGATACCCATGTTGTCCCTCCCCCCGATGTAGACGTTATCCTTGTTGCACCAAAGGGTTCGGGTCGTACCGTCCGCACTCTTTTCAAGGAGGGCAGAGGTATCAACTCTAGTATTGCCGTCTTCCAAGATGTCACTGGCAAGGCAAAGGAAAAAGCTGTCGCTCTTGGCGTGGCCATTGGCTCTGGTTACATGTACGAGACTACCTTTGAGAAGGAGGTTTTCTCTGACTTGTATGGTGAACGAGGCGTGGTATGTTTCTGTTGTATAGTTCCGCCCTCATATGCTCACTAGCTTGACTAGCTCATGGGTGCCATTCGTAAGTTCCCTTGTGGGTATTATCAATGTCTCTATCTCACATAGCAATCAGAGGGTCTGTTCTGTGCTCAATACAAGGTTCTTCGTGCCAATGGCCACACCCCTTCGGAGGCATTCAACGAGACCGTTGAGGAGGCTACTCAGTCTCTTTACCCTTTGATTGGTCAAAAGGGGTGAGTCTTTCCACTTTTTTTCGCGTCACTGTGTCGATCAAGTCCCTTCTCTTCTACAGTATGGACTACATGTACAATGCTTGCTCCACTACTGCCCGTCGCGGAGCCCTTGACTGGGCCCCCGTCTTTGAAAAGGCGAACCTCCCTATCTTTGAGCAGCTCTACCAGAGTGTCAAGAATGGCACGGAGACTCGCAAAGCGTTGGAGTTCAATGGCCGTGCGACCTACCGTCAAGACCTCGCCAAGGAACTCAAGGAGATTGATGACCAGGAAATCTGGAGAGCTGGTGAGACCATTACGTCTCATTTCAGTGCAGTCACTTAGCTAACCTTCTCTAGGTAAAACTGTTCGTTCCCTACGCCCCGACTACAAGGCTGAGTAATTGATTGGGGATGCACTGTAACAACGTGATACCCTCCGCCATCCTATTGAGCACAGTTGGTTTATGCTCAGCAAAAGTACCTATGGGTGCAGTCGAGTAGACAGAATCTGTGTAGTATATTATTGTGAGCAATTTGACGAGCCTGAAGCGTAATACGACAATGGCGGAGAACTCCAAAATGGGAGAGCTGATCAGGCTCGGACATAGCTTTTGTGAATATTCGAATCGTGCTACCAGCTCACATCTAGGACGACCATGGACAAGGACAATCGTGACGATTTTACATTCGCCAAGCTTTCCGACCTCAAGTTACCACTCACTTTTCGCATGTACGCATGGTTCTAGCCTGTACCCACCAACTCATACCCAACAAACTTGATTCAGCTCACAACTAGAAGGAACAAGGCCACGCAAGTCAGTCTCAGAAGTACTGGAGAACCCAGAGCTGAGGTTTCATGGCGCTCAATCTTCGTACATTCCCCGCCCTTTGCGCTTCTTCCCCGACTGATATCGAGACAGGCCGCTTTCCGATCTCTACGTCACCTGTCAGCTCGTCGCTGACAACAAACCCTTGACGATACCATCCCGAACCTCTTTCAAAGCATTCAAGACCAACTACACGTATGTTCTGCGTCCAAGCACCCTCGTGCGTAACCTAACCCACACCGGTGCAGATGGAACGAATGGGTCACACTCCCGATACGCTATTGCGATCTCCCGCTGAACTCGCAGATCACGTTTACGGTGTGGGATATCGGAGGTCCACGCGAGGCTGTTCCGGTAGGCGGCACGACGTTTAGATTGTTTGGAAAGAAATGGTAGGACACATCCTTGACCTTCGTGCCTTGCGCATTCACTCTGGTCCAGGACGCTGCGAAGAGGCAAACACAGATTGTTGTTATGGCCCGGTAAGGAGGCCGACGGATCGATGGAGAGCACGACGCCCAGCAAACTGGGTACGAGGGACGAAATGGGTCGGTTGGAAAAGGTTTCGTTTTACTTGTTCGGTCTGTGCGTCCGCTGATGGACGCCACGTTTCGTCCATTAGCTCGTGAAAAAGTATGAACGGGGGGATCTTCCAAAGTCAGATTGGCTAGACAAGATGTCTTTTCGAAGGATGGAAGAGATCCATGCGGTGAGTGCGAGTACAAAATGGCGCTTGTTACGCTCAACCGTGGCAGTCCGAGGCCGCAAAATCGGAGAACATGTTTTTGTACATCGATCTGCCTCGTTTCGACTTTCCGGTGATCTTCAGTGAACCTGTGAGTGCCCCGAAACTTGGAGATAGGGCGTGGGGCTGAAGCGATTCGGGTCAGGAAGCTCAGAATACGCCATCTACTTCCGCGGCACCGACAGCGGTTGTCCAACCGCCCGCCCCACTTGTTCTCCCACCCTCATTTTCGACTGACCCCCACATCTGGGCAGTCTTAGATCCTGAGATGGAGCGCGAGAATCCTGTCGAGGACAAGCACCGTCGCTTGGTCCGGAGCCATCGGAGTAGTCCGTACGACCGCGAACTCAAACCAAATGCCAAGATCAGAGATGAGCTTGGGGTAAGTGTCCACGTCTATATCAAGTTATAAACATGTCGTCGACATTGTTACCCCAGGAAATCCTCAGTTATCCTCCATCGCAACCGCTGACGTCGGAAGAGAAAGACTTGATTTGGAAGTTCCGTTTCTATCTCGCAAGGGACAAGCGTGGATTAACCAAGTTCTTGAAGTCGGTCACATGGAGAGATCCCTCAGAAGTCAAGCAAGCCGTCGAAGAGTTATTACCTATGTGGACCGAGGTAGACACCGATGATGCTCTTGAGCTACTGGGTCCTAACACCGTGGACTCCCGCGTGAGAGCATTTGCAGTCAGGCAGCTAAACCGCGCCGACGACGACGTGATTATACCCCTCCCCTGTTGTCATTATCGTATCGTTATTAATGAACATACTTCAGGAACTCATGTTGTATCTACTGCAGCTCGTCCAAGCCCTGAAGTTCGAGAACGCCGCCAGCGATCAACGATCGTCGCGGTCGACGACCAGTGCAATTTCTTACGACGATAGCGGACTATCGGACTTTTTAATTACTCGGGGAGTGAAGAATCATGTACTGGGTAACCGATTGTATTGGTACCTCATGGTCGAGGTCGCTCTCGAGGATAGAATGGTGGCGAAGATGTATGGAAGAGTGGTATTCAAATTTCTAAGCAAGATACTCGAGGTGCGCAGCTCCTGTCTCGGCGACCAACTCATGTTTACGTCCGTCTCCTAGTCGGAAGGCGGTAGTGAGCGCCGCGAGCTCATGCGAAGACAAGGCATCATGGTCGAGACATTGGCAAAGCGTGCCAGAGACATCCGAACGTCCAAGGATCCGCGCCCAAAGAAGATCGAAAAGCTGCGCTCGTTCATAAACGACTCGAAGAACGGCCTCATCAATATTGCCCCGCTTCCTCTGCCCCTCAATGCGCGAATCGAGATCACGGGCATCAACGCGGACAAATCGTCCGTGTTTAAATCCAACCAATTTCCATTCTTGCTCTATTTCCAATGCGTAGACGGGACAGAGTACCCGGTCATGTTTAAAGACGGCGACGATATGCGTCAGGACCAGCTGGTGTTGCAGTTGTTCACGTTGATGGACCAGTTGTTGCGCAAGGAGAATTTGGACTTGAAACTGATCCCGTACGACGTTTTGGCGACAGGACCATTGCAAGGGATGGCGCAGTTCATTCCGAGCAAGACGATAGCAGCGATCGTCAGCGAGCACGGAACGTTGCTGAACTACCTGCGCGCAAGCCATCCAGACGAGGGAAGTGTGGGCACGTATGGGGTGGAACCGAGTGTCATTGACACGTTTGTGCGTAGCTGTGGTACGTGTTTGGTCCCATAACCTAGAACCGCCTCTGAGACCATGCTGTATAGCCGGTTACTGTGTTGTGACGTACTTGCTTGGTGTGGGAGATCGCCACTTGGATAATCTATTAGTCACTCCCGATGGTGCGTCTTCGTTCTTATCTGATGCGCCTATTTGGCAAGGGTATTAAAAAATCGCCGATTGCAGGGCATTTCTTCCATGGTACTCATAGAATTCTTTCTTTATCATGTGCCTGCTGATGCCTGTGCCATTCTAGTCGATTTTGGCTACATTCTAGGCCGCGACCCAAAACCGTTCCCACCTCCCGTGAAGGTATGCAAAGAAATGGTTGATGGCATGGGCGGCGCGCAATCCACGCACTATGCACGCTTCAAAAACTTTTGCTTCACCGCCTTTTCCATCCTGCGAAAGAGCGCTAATCTGATACTAAATCTGGTCGCGCTCATGGTCGACGCCAACATCCCGGACATCAAACATCGCGACGTGCACGAACAGATCCAAGAAAAGTTCCGTCTCGATCTCACAGAAGAGGAAGCCATCAAAC